>JAKSZT010054407.1:916744-1121065 GCA_026826555.1 Tolypeutes matacus
TGCTGGGTTGTCCTGCTGCGTTAGCTCACTGCGCCACGCGGGCTAGCTTGCCTTCACCAGGAGGCCCCAGGAATCGAACCCGGGGCCTCCCATATGGTAAACGGGAGCCCTATCGATTGAGCCACATCTGCTTCCCGAGCATTTCTTAAATTCTATGATAACAAGGCCTCTCAGATGCCCTGTAATGAAAGATTGACTTTTTTTTTTATTCTACTCCATTTTTGGCAATTTTGAAAAACACAATAAAAATAAATTACTAAGAAAATAAAATAAGCAAAGATAAAAATATAGGTTCTATATTACTATTATACTCATCAGACATAAAATCACTCTACCAATTTACTATAAGCTTCTGAACTTTCACCAACAATTTCTTTACCGCTCTTATTTCAGAACAGTAACAACCAGCTTGCGGACCAGGGCTTGTTCTCGGACCATACCTGGAGTGGTAATAATCTAAGTTTCACCAATGGTGAGGATGCAGTGTTCCTAAGGAAAAAATGATCAGCTGTATAGCATTAACCTCTATCTGCTGCAGACACTAACTCAATGTGCAAGCATGATTAAATTATTTCTGAATTTTCAATACAGGCAGAGATACCCACACTGGAAGCTTATGATGAGTAGAAATTAGCTCATATATCAGCAGCAACACATTCTTTAGTTTGAAACTACAAGGAGTGAGAAAAAAAGTTGGTTTATGTATGTGAGTGCAAAGATAAATGAACGGTCTTTAAATTCTACTAGGTTTGAATGGCAAGCACATCTCTTTCCCTAGGAGGATTAACCAAACCCTTGAACACCACAGATTCCTGCCAGGGCAAATTGAAGAGTTTCCCTGTTTTATATTCTCCTTTAAACTTTGAATCTCAAAAGGAGATTAATCTTGAGCCACTTTCCCTTTGCAATGCTTTCTTTGCCATGCAAATGTAATGCTGGTCTTTCTCAATTAGGGATAAGGGAGCAAATTTCTCATTTCTCTGGAAGGCTACCAGCTCCTCATTCACATTTATTTTTTCTTCATTTCTAAGGAGAAGATTTTCCATTTTTTGCAAGTCTTTTAGTTAATATGTGAATAGGCACCAGCCTTTAAACATGTTGAAGTTGTAAATCGAGTTTGTGAAAAGAGCAAAGGATCTTGTTCCTTGGACTAGACAGGAACTTAGAATCCTGACTGAATCCAGGAGAAAGGAAGCTCTTTGACCAAGGCAATGAAACAGAACTTCAGGGGGCCACTATATTCTATTTAAATCCTCCAGGGAAACATAACATTGAACACAGTATTCTGTGAGTTGGGAGACATTTTATTAACTTGTATTTTAGGTATGGAACAAAGGAGACTCAAGATTCTTAGATGTGATATTGGAAGCCAAGTGTCCTAAACCACATCCAAGCCTATTTTTATTACATTAGAGAAAAATCATTTATGATATTTTATCTTTTTTTTAGAAAGTACCCATTGTTTAGAATAAAGACCAAAAACTTATTTGTATCAAGTTAAAATTGATTCCCAAATACCTTACTTCCTGCTCATTGATTTTATATCTGTGCTCCAGTATTAGCCATAAACAAGCAATTTAATTTCTTTGAGAGTAAATTCCAGTACTAAGGTGACTTCAATTATTAAGTCATTTTCTACCCTAGGTAATCATTCATTTCTCTGGACCTCTCTATTAATAAGGGAATTGTTATTCCAAACAATGTTGTCTGGAATGCCCACATAATGCTGGGTGCAAAAAAGAAAAAGAAAAAGAAAAAAAAAGGATCCCATTCAAATAGGAACAATGAATTATTAGAATTTGATATTTCAAACAATCAAAAAATCAGTTCAAGTTCAGGACATTTCCTCTTACAATTTCCTTATGAATGTCAAGTTAGTATATACAATAAATGACAGAGCAGATTATAGCCATTTTCAAATACTTAAATATCTTTTTGGGAATAGATGTTAGCTTAGATACAAGGTTATTTTTTTTTAAATAAATAATAGTTTACTTGAATTTTAGAGCTGGAAGAATGTTGGATGTCATTTAATCACTCAGGATATTACTTTCATGATATCTATAAAATAGAAAAACATTGTTGAAAGCTTCTTGAAATTTCAAATAAATATTTTGTCAAAGACTAGGTTGAAGTCATAGCCTTGTGGCACATGACTTGAGAACTTTCTCACTGATAATGTGAGTTTTCTCTTTGGCCAAGGTCATTTTAGATGTCTTAGGAAAAACTAAATGTATTTTCACTTAGCCTACATTTTACTGACCTTGCCTCAAAAGATAACAACAAATGAGAGCTGCGCGGATGAATTTCATTTGATCTGCTGGACAGGTTTCCCACAATTTGCCCACCTATCTTCAACATCATTTCTTCCTCACCAAAGTCCATTCTCACTTTTCCCTGCTTGACAGTCTGAAGAGAGAATACAGAGCATGAGTTGAATAATCTTACAATCTTGTTTTATCTGTTTTCTGTTATTATTTTACAGTCTGTCCCAAGAAGTCGGTCTCTTCCTTTCTTCGGAGTACTTCTTAGTTTAAATATAATGAAAATATTGTTTTTGTAATTACACATTTTTCACTTGTGTGTGTACTTTACAGTTTATAAGGTATTTTTCTAATTTCCAACCAATTTTATCTTCAGACCATGTGAGGTAAGCAGGTCAGATAACATACCCATATTTTAAAAGAGGTAACCACAATACACAGACCCAGGCAGCCTGTGCAACATCCACGTAGTACTTTGTTCAAGTTCATTGCTCTTTCTTCTACATCAGGGCTGGCAAACTACTGTTTGTGAGCCAAATCCAGTCTGCAGTGTGTTGACCAGTGAGCTAAGATAGTTTTTACATTTCAAATGGTTACATTTTTAAAAGGTATAAATACCTACAGGATAGCCTCAATTTTGCATCTTTGCATGCAAAGCCTAAACTATTTATTATTGGGACCGTTAAGCAAAAGTTTGCCGATCCCTGCTGCATATCATAAACTCTAGGAGGGAAGGATCCGTAAAATAAATACTGAAGACAGGTTAAGAAACATGAATTTCTTAAATTTTTTAAAAAGATAAATAGTTAATAAAAATAGAATTACAGTTTCTTTCACCAGCTGGCATTAGAAATATTAAAAAACAAAACAAAACCCCAACTTATTGTTTAGGGGGCTGTGGTAGATTACAGATGGCCACGCATTCTTTTTCAATCCTCCCATGGAAAAGTGGAATCTAATTCTCCTCCCCTGGAATGTGGGCTGGCCTAAGGAACTTGCTGGACCAGTAACCTTTGGCAGAAGTGAAGTTGAGAATTTCCAAGACTATGCCATAAGAAGCCTTAAACCTCTTCTGTTTGGCTTTCTTGGAACAGTCTCTAGGAAAGTCCTGGACCCCATATAGAAGTCTGACTACTCAGAGTCCATGATGTTGGAAAGGCTGTACTATAATAAACAATCCCAGATAAACTAAGTCCCCACCAAGGTGTGAGACTTGTGAGTGGAGAGCCATCTTGGACCCTCCAGACCAGCCTGTGATGGTTAGGCTAATGTGTCAATTCGGCCAAGTAGTTGTGTCCAGGTGTTTGTTCCAGCAAGCACTGGGCTAATTGTAATATAAGAGCATTTATGGACTTCAATCACCAGTGAGTTTACTGCGTGGATGGCTGATTACATCTGCATCAATCAGGGAGATTACATTATCAATGGGTAGTGCTTTTATCCAATCAGTTGAATGACTTAAAAGTGGAAGTGATTTCAACATTCAGAGAGAATTTCCCAGCTCGTCGTTGGACAGGCAACTTCTCCCAGAGACTCATCAACAACCTTTCATCGGGCTTTCATCGGAGCCCCTGGTTTGCAGCTTGCCTGAGGAACCTGGACTTGTGTGTCCCCACAGTCGCGTGAGAGACTCTTTTAGAGTTCCATATTATTCCCAGATATCTCCTGCTGATTCTGTTTCCCGAGAGAACCCTGACTAATACACAGCCTATACTCCCCCCACCCCCCATGTGCAAGAATCACCCAACTGAACCATGTTTGGATTTCTGACCTATAAAATCATGAGATAAATGAAATAGTTGATACTTTTAAAATAATAATAAAGAAAATAGCAAAGGAAGGAAGAGATTAAAAGGCAAGAACTGGACAGAGGAAGAAACTGCACCACAAAAAATTAGAAAAAAATTAAACTCAAGAAGTGGAAAAGTGAAGAATCCTTTCTTTCTTTTTTTTTTTTTAAGATTTATTTATTTATTTACTAATCACTGGGCAATTATCTGTGTCTATTTCCTGCCCTCTTCTCTCATCCTTCTCCTCCTGTCTTCACTGGGATTCAATCCTGGGAATCTCCAATATGGAAGAGGGGCTTTCTGCCACCTGCGCCACCTCAGTTCCTGTTTTTTTGGTGTGTCTCATCTTGGCTCTCCCTTGTGTCACTTTCCTGTTATGTCATCATCTTGCTGTGTGGCTAGGCAGGCCCAGGCATGGCCTGGGGGTGCACCCTCTCACGGGGCCTGTCAGCGTGCCTGAGTGCGGGGCCTGGTGGCTCACCCGTGGTGGCCCGCGGCACCTTCTATATTTTTTCTTTATTTTACTGGGAAGTCTCGGGGATCAAACCCAGGTACCTCCATATGGGAGATGGAAGCCCAACCATTTGAGCCACATCTCTCCCCATAAATCTTTCTTTTTAAAAACCTCAATGAACATATTTGTTTCATAAGTTTTCTTTCTAAATTTAGGTTGCAAGTTTCCTGAGGGAAAAATAAAACGTCATTTTCATTCAAAAGGCAAATTTTGGAAGCTAATACCAAAGCCAAATAAAGATATTATGAAAAAGAAAATTATAGACCAATTTCTTTAATGAATATGGAAGCAAAAATCCTTGACAAAATACTTACTAACCAAATCCAAAAACACCAAAAAAATTTGTATATTACAATCAAGAGGGATTTACAGCAGGTATGTAAGGTTGATTCAACATAAAAAAATAAATCAATGTAATACACCACATTAATAAATTGAAGAAAAATCACATGATCATTTCAATTGATACAGAAAAGGCATTTGACAAAGTACAACATCCTTTCTTGAGAAGAGCATGATGAAAGATAGGAATATAAGGAAACTTTCCCAATATGATAAAGTGCATATATGAAAAACCCACAGCTAACATTGTACTTCATGGTGAAAGACTGAAAGCTTTCCCACTGAAATCCAAAAGAAGACAAAGATGTCCATTCTCCACACTGTTATTCAATATTGTTCAAAAGTTCTAGCTGGAGCAATTAGACAAGAAAAAGAAAAAAAAGGCACTCAAATAGGAAAAGAAGTAATACTTCCATTATTCGCTGATATAATCCTATACTTAGAAAATCCCCAAAAACCCACAACAAAACTATTAGAACTTATAGACAATTTCAACAGTGTGGTGGGACACAAAATTAATACACTCCATTTGCTACTAATGAGCAATCTGAAGAGGAAGTCAGGAAAAAAAAATCTATTAAAGTAGCAACTAAAAGAATCAAATATTTAGGAATAAATTTAACCAAGGACATAAAGACCCATATTCAGAAAACTACAAAATATTGCTAAAAGAAACCAATGATAATATAAATAAATGGGAGGATATTACATGTTAATAGGTTGGAAGACTAAATATCATTAAGATGTCAATTCTAACCAAACTGATCTATAGATGCAATGCAATCTGGATAAAAATTACAATATCCTTCTTTGCAGAACTGGACAAGCCAATTATCAAATTTATCTGAAAGGGTAAGGACCCTGAATAGCCAAAACTATCTTTAAAAAGAAGAACAAAGTTGGAGGACCCTCACTTCCAGACTTTAAAACATATTATCTATCAATAGTGGTAAAAACAATTTGGTATGGCATAAAAATAGGCAGATTGACCAATGGAATCGAATCAAGAACTCAGAAATAGACTGCCACAACTGTGGGCAAGTGATTTTTGACAAGGCTATCAAACACACTCCGCTGGGTCAGAATAGCCTATTCAACAAATGGTGTTGGGAAAACTAGATAACCATATTTAAAACACAGAAAGAAGACCCCTATCTCATGCCTTACACAAAAATTAATTCAAATTGATCAAGGACCTAAGTATAAAAACTAGAACCATAAAACTCTTAGAAGAAAATGTAGGGAAACATCTTCAAGATCTTGTGCTTGGTGGTGGTTTCTTGGACCTTAAACCCAAAGCACGAGCAACAAAAGAAAAAATAGGTAAATGGAACAGCCTCAAAATTAAATACTTTTGTTATTCAAAAGAATTTGTCAAGAAAGTAAAAAGGCAGCCTACTCAATGGGAAAAAAAATCGTTGGAAACCATATATCTGATAAGGGATTAATCTCCATGTTGTATAAAGAGATCACACAGTGGAGTACATGTAGCTCAGTGGCTGAACACATGCTTCACATGTTTAAGGTCCTCGATTCAATCCCCACTACCTCCTAAAAAAAGGGGGCAGGGATCATGCAACTTAACAAGAAAATGACAAGCAGCAACCCCACTAAAAAATGGGCAAAAAAATTGAGCAGGCATTTTTCCAAACTGGAAATGCAAACGGCCAAAAGTCACTTGAAAAGATGGCCACCATCACTAGCTATTAGGGAATGCATATCAAAACTACAATGAGATATTACCTCACACCATACAGAGTGGCCATTATTAAAAGAACAGAAAACTTCAAGTGCTGGAGAGGATGTGGAGAAATAGGAACACTCCTTCACTGTTGGTGGAAGTGTAAAATGGTACAACTTTTGTGGAAGATGATCTGGTGGTCCCCAGGAAGCTAAATATTGAACTGCCCTATGACCCAGCAATCCTGCTTCTAGGAATATATCCAGAAGAACTAAAAGCAAGGACATGAACAGATATTTGCACACTAATGTTCACAGAGGCATTATTCACAATTGCTAAAAGATGGGAACTACTTAAACTGTCCATTATCTGATGAATGGATAAACAAGATGTGGTATATTCCCACAATGGACTATTAGTCATCTGTAAGAAGAAATCAATTGGGGAAGCACATAACAACGTGGACGAACCTTGACGATATTACATTGAGTGAAATAAGCTGGACACCAAAGGACAAATACTGTATGGTCTCACTGATATGAACTACACACAGTGAGTAGACTTACAAAGTTGGGCTATGAAGTGTAGGTTGGTGGGAGATGGAATGTGGGATGAGAAGGGGAAGAAGAGGCTGGATATATGTAGAATGTTTAATAAGGTCAAATATATGTATATGGTAATGGTTGGACTTGATAGTAACACACTATAATGAATGTCCCAAACACTTGATTTATGGATGTGAGTGTGGCTGAAACTAGTAGTTTAGGAAGATTAATGTTAGTTGGAGGACAGCTAGAGGATAATATTGAGAATGTATAACAAAGATTTTGGAAGTAGATGAGGACTGTGGTTAATAATATAAATACAGGAATATTCTACTACGGGGTGCTAAGAATGTGATGAACATGGAAAAATATAACTAATGTAATTTATTGGCTATAGTTAGCAGCAATATTGTAATGTTTTTGTAGCAAAAGCAAAGTTGGTACTATATTAATTCTAAAAAAGAATATGGGGTTTGGTTTTGTGAGATATGAATAAGAATAAGCAATTTTTCCACTTCTTCATTTTTTTCATTAAAAAGGAGAACTTGACTATGGCATTTAACTAATCTGTGTTCTTCTGTGTATATTTCTGAACACTAGAGGAACACCTGAGTTAGCAGTTGGAATTAGACAAGGTAAAAGTGCCTGAAAAAGAACTTTTTAAAAGTCATGTTTCCATAACTTGTTGAGCAGCCTTTTTCTGTTCTTTTATTTTTGTGAATTTGAAATAAAGCTGATAACAAAACAAAAAGGCAAATGTTGGACTTGGGAGACTCTTCTTGGCCAGAGGCAATCTTCTGCCAAGCTCCTACTCAGAGTAACCCATCTGGATGAGGTCAGGTAACAGGGCAGGAGGACTAGTGAGCATGAAATCATGGGTTACATAACAGTGCATGGCACCTCATCACAACCTTCACAAAGAGCCCAAAAGGCAGACAAAGTGGCTCACATTTTATTAGGATAACTGGGCATCTCCCTTCTCTTCCGCTGCATTCCCTCAGAGGTGAGCCTGGCAGACACACTGAGTGTCTCCTCCTAGAGTCAGATGTGCTTAGCGATCATCTGTTTCTCATTTCACTTCTTGACATCAACAACTTCTTCTCTGCCCCTCCTGGGGCTAGAAATTTAAAAGCCTCAGAAAAGCATGGGCAAATGGCCTGATTGTGAGTTGACTGAAGGAGGTGGCTAACAGCTATCAAGGAACTGAATAAGCTTTAGAAGAACCAGAAGGAATCACCTGCCCAAAGACGGGGGAACCATGCAGTGAAGACTTCGAAGAAGAACATCTGGCCAACCTGAATCAAATGAGAGACTCTTGGGAGATCCTGCAGAATGTCTTCCTCCAAGCTTGCTGTGTTCAGCTGTGTCACTGTACTTAGTGCTTAGCTTCTGTTGTTTGGTGACACAAAACATAACATGCTGTGGAAATCACATATGAACTAAGGCAGTTTCCATGTTACACTAACATAACTCCCCTATTTACCAATCATGGATGAGCTAATTTGCATACAGAAACATATGTTGTAACAGAACAGTCTGCAGACTATAAACAGTGAAAAGTACCAAGGCAAAGAAGTTCAGATGGTTTTGAGAGCATCATATACAGCTATAAGACCTTCTCAGCAGTTCAGATGAGTATCCCCAAGGAAGGGAAACTTGGACTGAAATGTTAAAGATGAAGAGGAGTCTATTAAGTGAAGCGAATTCTCATCTGAGGGTGACTTTCAAATCTAACCAAGAAGTTCTGACTTTGCTCCTGGGTTTCAGATCTACAAGATGAAGTCCCTTCTAAGCTTTCCTGTCAGCCCCTTAAACTCCTAAGTCCAAAATGATTCCTTATATATGAAGGGAAACTCTAACCTGGCTCTTTGTCTCTCAGGGCAACTCCCCAAATACTTACACCATCCTTTTCCAAACTTTTCTGCAAGTTGAAGTCCCCTTTGAAACTTTTAACACTCTCAATGCCCAGTTCACACCCATACCAATTAAATCAGAATATCTGAAGGTGGTAACTAGGTATCAGTATCTTTTAGAGATCATTGGGTGATTACAATGCGCAGCAAAGTTTGGGATCCACTGACTTACAGCCGATAACTTAAATAAAAAGCCATCGTCTGGACATTCAAGGTGTTAAACCCATGGCAATTAGTGCTTACTTATCTTTCAGGACTTATCTTCTAAACAATCTATATGCCAGGCAAATTGAACTCCTCACTTTTCTTTGAAGATGTCTCATGCCATTGTACAAATTTAGCTGATCTATCCATCTGGGGACATATCCTCCCATCACATGCACATTTTAGCATTGTGCCTTTCAAGGACCACCTTCTCCAAAAAGCCCTCCCATGGTCCCAACAAAAGAGAATGCTCCCTGTGTAAACCTCACAGAGCAGTTTGTATTTCTCCTGGGGATTTACCGTACTATATATGGTCTTATATTCTGAGTCACTGTTTTCAAGTTAGCAAGCATGTATTGAATACTTTTTGCAACTCACTTAGCAAATGATTAGGGGATGCTACAATTACTATCACTTTAAAAGGCATATGCCTGTCCCTGCCTTGCAAACTAAGGAGTGGGTCCTTCCTATATTTACTTATACTGTAATAGCACAGTATGAGCATGAATATTGTATTTAAAATGAAAAATGGTAATTTTCATCAGAAGAGTGAAATATGACGTATCATGTTAGAACACGGTAAACTCCACTTTGGAAACCAGAGTCGATGCAAATGTTCCAGGCTCTCTCAGTGAGTAAGTATGCTGCCTTCTGAGTCAACACATCATTACCTTCTTCGTATCTGCTTTAAAATATGATCTGTGTTTTCTTACTCATTAAGTTATTCAACAGTTATTAAGCATTTGCTCTCTTTCAGATACTAAGTTGGAAACTGAAATACAATAGTGATTAGAGAAATTATTTATTCATTCATTCTTTCTTTCAACCAATACTTATTGAGTGCTTACTATGTGTTAGGTTCTGTTCTAGGCAGAAGGTAGGAAAGAACCTGTATCTGGTTAACCTGTTGACTCAACCAACCCTGATAACTGCCTCTGGTCTCTTATATGAAATATTTAGTTTTCTTATTTAAGATGTTTTAAACAGAATATTCTCATTTTTCTCTGAAAGTATCCTTACAGCTATTCTTTATCTCATAAAGAGGAATAAGAATATATGGCATGATTTTAAAAAAAGAATATATGGCATGAAAAATCCTAGAATATCTAACAGAAAGGATCTCAAAACCATCTACTCCAACTGCTCAAAGTAGTCTCCAGACAGCACTGTCTTGCCTCCAGCAGAAGAGAAACAGAAAATTTAGAAAACTTGCTGATCTGGTATTTTTGCAAATTGTCTTCTAATTTTCTGTCTCCGAATTGATAGATGGGGGACACCAGAGAAATAGATTGTTTGTGCCTGAAGAGTCACAAAATGTACCACCCAGAGACATACATTCACATGCACGAGGCATATTTGTGCCTGGGCAAAGCACTCCTCATTTTAAAATGGAAAAATAATAAGTGATCCATGAAGTTATCTTAAAGCCTTCATTTATTGACATTCCTTTATGCAGAATCCAAATCCAGAATTAAGATTAGTAGGAATGAGTAGGTATAATTTTAATAGTTTCTTTATACCTTCTAATTGGTTGTAATTAAATCAGGAAAAATTCATGTAACATGATTCAAAAGTTACTTGGGATGTAGTAACTTCAAAAATATGAGGACAGATATTTTGGTCTGTTTCATTCATTGCAGTCTCCACAGTATATGCAAATCACCTTGGCATCTAATTAATCACCTCCAAATTCTGACTCTCTACGTCCGGGATGGGGTCTGGGATTCTGCATTTCTAAACATCTCCCAGGTGTTGCTGATACCAAAGGTCCATGGCCCACACTTTGAGTTGCAAGGCCCTACAGTCATGGGCTCCCATAGCCTATGGTTCCATCACAGCTTTTACCATGGTTCATAAAATTCAGCTAGTGCACGGCTGATTTCTCAACTGGCTGTGGGCCTCTCACAAAATAGAACTAGAGAACTGCCCACCCCTGAGTAAGAATTCCATACTGTTCATTGAATCCACATTGTTGAATATTAGAAAGAGCCTGTTTCTGCGTGGTTTTGTGTGGCACAGGGAACTCTTCAAGAAAATATAACTTTGAGGCTCACAGATGAAAAATTCTAGAATAGCCCATAACTGATTCTATCTGCCTGCCTGTGGGACTTTGGCTGGGGAGAAGTGGTTAAGGTTAGAGATTGTGATGTTATTTGCAAGGCCAAGGTAAAAGTTCACATACAAGGCCTTACCTTGGCTTAAAAGAAAAACGCCAAATATGATTAGGTGAGAGACAGCACTTAAAACCAAATCTGGACACAGACAGCTGCTGCTTCTCCCTCTGGCACTTTTGCAGGTGACTTTCTCTTTTAATTTAATTTTTTATGTTTGAAGGCATGATACTAGCCTACATGAGAACCAAGAGGGACAATGAAAAGCTATTTTACATTAGGATGCCCATGATTATCCTTGTCTAGCTCAAAAAACTAAGCCTTGGCTTTTAAGCATAAGGAGTCAGCTCCTTTTTTTTGCACAAAAGCGTAAAATTGTCATCCACAGCACAGGGATGCTGAAGCGAATACAGCCATTAGAGGTGCCTGTGAGTGGCAGTGACTTATTCCCCTGTGCTATAAATGATAATCACCAAAAAAGTTGCATCCTTGCTGCTTGGCTTTTTGTTGCTTCAAGCAATATAGTACAGGATGGGACAGCCATGTAATTCACTCTCACAGAAGTGTCAAGGATGAGATGCTGTCCTAAAATGTAATTTTGCCAACTGCACAACAGGCTGTTCCTAAAGAGTGCCCAACCGACATAAAACAAATCTCTAAGCAGACTGTGTGCAGAAATGCAGAAACACTTAAATGTATGAGTATCTAGAGTTTCGTGATTGCCATTCCAAGTTGTATATGTATGGGCCACTGGAGACAGTTTCTTAAAAAGAAGCATCACTTTTAAATCCCTGGGCTTAAAGCTGCAGGGACACAGGACAATAGGGAAATGGTGATTAAACCACCAAAGCATATTTATTTATTTTTAATGGTGAAAGCATCCTTCCACAGAGGTAAGTGAAAGACATCATCAGCCTTGGTGTGTGACAAACTGGTAAACTCGCTCTTCTTTGCACAACTAGAGTGACCCTCCATCTCTGGTCTGTTCATTTGGTTGTGTCTCCTTGGAATGTAGTCCCTCCATCTTCATCCATTGAAATTCCACATGGTATAGTGATAAATACAGGTCAAGGGGTCAGTAGTGTGGGTTAGAAAGAAGTACAGTGACTAAGCTAGGAAATATAGTGCCAAAAGGTGGTGCCACTGGAGCCGCATTTCCTTGGCTTGAATGCAAGTTTTGACTCTTATTAGCTGTGCTTCTTATACTTTTTGTGACTCAACTTGCCAATATTTAAACTGTGGTTATTAATGGTACCTACCTCACAGGGTTGTATGAGTATTAAATGTTTTACTATATAGTTTTTTGAAGAGTGTCTGGTATGTAGGAAATGGTATACAAGCATTGCAATGCTTATAGCACAATGCTAGCATTATGGGATTTGGGGGTCTATTTTCCTTTCTCTTCTTTGTTACACATATTTTTTTTTTTTTTTTTGCTCTTTTCAATTTTATTTTTCAAAAATGAGCATGTATTACTTTTATAATATGGGAAATAACATATGTTAAAAAGATGTTTCCATTTATATCAGTCACCTATTGCTGCCTAAAAAAACCATCCCAAAATTCAATGGCTTAAAAGAACAATCATTTATTATTATGCCTCATGGATGGGTGGATTTGTTGATGTTGACTGGGCTCAACTCATGTATCTGTGGGATGGCTGAGGCCTCCATTCTAGGCTGGGTTTGGCAGTGGGTACCTTGGTTGGGGCAACTCTGCTCCACATGTCTCTCTTTTTCCTCTAGGACCAGTAGGATAATCGAGACAGTCCTCATGGTCATGGTAGAAGCATAAAAGAGCAAACAGAAACATACAAGGCCTTTTGGACCTAAGCTCAGAAGTGGCACCATGTTTGCCTCTTGCTGTTGACCAAAGCAAGCCATATGGTTGAACTGAGAGTCCAGGGAGGGATATATAGCCCACATTTAATGTCGGGGGAAACACAGCAAATGTCATGAATGGGATACAGAGGCAGGAGAAAAATTGGAGTGGGTGCCATTAAAGCAAGCAACACCTCCATCTTTCTGGACACTGTTCAAGCACAGCTTTCACATATTATGGTGACTAAATCATGACCCTGGAGACAGACACATCTGACTTCAAATCCTGACTCAGCTACTTACTAACTATGTGACCTGGGCAAGTCACTTGGCCTCTCTGAAACTCAGTTTCCTGTTTGTAATAGTGTCTCACTAATTAAATTTTAATGATTAAATGTGGCAATACCTATAAAGATCTTAGTAGAGTATCTGACACATAGTAAGCAGCTGATGAACACTGGTTGATATTCTTACCATGATTTAATAACATCATCTTTCATAAAAGCCATTGTAAGCTTCTCAAACAGAAGTGATCGCTCTCCTCTGATGTCAATTACTCCTGGTTATTTGATATGCTTCACATACAGCTTAGCCCTGCAGTCATTTATGTACCTGTCTTACTGGCCTGTAAATTTTTGGAAGGCCGGGGACCATGCTTTATGTATTGTTGCATCCCATAGCACTTTGCATATCTTTACCATGGGTAAAATGACAGTAATAGCTTATGCTTTTAGAGTGCTTTGCAGCTACTAAAGTGATTTCTATTGCTTCTGTTTTATAGATGAAAAAAACTGAGGTTTAGCACCTTTGAGACTTGCCCAAGGTCACATATTTGATATGTGCCATAAACTTTATTAAATTTTATATCTTCGACTTTTACCCAGTTAACTTTTGCTATAGGTACATACAACAAAGTTATTGAAGGCAAAAATGGTATAAGTTCAACAAGTCTGCAAAAAAGAATTTTCAGAAGTGAAGACTAAGGAGTATCATGAAATCCAAGGTGTGAGTTACCCTGATTTTTAATTTTTGTTTTCTGGTAATATGTTAAAGAAATGAGGAAAACTACAATTTTAAGTTTTATTTCTTTTTTGTCCTCCTTTTCTTACAGTATTCACTTAACTCAGGATAGAAAGAATGTATTAACCTGGAAATGTTCTTTAAATTATAGGTATCAAAATGTTAAAGTGTGCAATCATCCAAACTAAGGTAGGTAGAAGGGAGAAGGAGGGGAAAGTTAAGCTCCACATCTGAAAGGTCGGCACTTCATCTATAGTCATTATTTCTTATGCTTAATCTCATTATTTGAAAGGGTTCACTCTCCAGAAAATGGATAACACTCTTTCTTCCTTTCCAATTGTCCTCTAGAGTTTGATTTCATGCTTCCTGCAAATGTCTCCACTATTCAAATGTGGCCAGGTACTTGTTCAATTTCTTGTTCTTTGTTTCAGAACTATTCCTTTGGACTATATAATTGCTTCTTCTATAATACTTCCATTTATATTTGGGACATACTGTTAAAGTCTAATGAAGCCTAATCCTGGTAATTTAAAAAATCAATAAATATGTTTTGTGCATTTATAAATTCTAGCATAACTAACAATCACTCTTAGAAAATTAACGAAAAAGTAATGAAAATATTCTTTGTGGTTATATTTTATGTTAAGGATCAGTAGAGTATAGTAGGTAAAAGGAATTAGCAAGTTAAATACTTATCCTCCATAAACACATACTCCAAGAGGCTGATAAAACATACATTTAACCTGAACGAGTAAGAGAGAATCTTTTTCCTGTATAGCAAATACTGCTAATTTAAGAATATTACATTCTTTCAGATTATGATTCACTCTTACACCAACGGAACAGGAAGCTTCCTTTTTGAAAAAAAGTTTTACTATGATAGACTGGCAGTGTGTCTTTGTTTGCCATGCCTGCTATGACAAATATTGCAAATTGGTTGTCTTAAGCAACAGGAATTTACTTTCCATGGGTTTTGGAGCTGAGAAATCCAACATGCAGGTGTTAGCAGGGCTTGCTTTCTCCCAGAATCTGCAAGGTTCCAGCAATCTTCTGTCACATGGCCAGCACCTCTCCTTGTGTCTCCTCCTACATCTGCTGACTTCTGACTTTTACTGACTTTTGGTTTCTTTGGACTGTGTCTGAATTTCCTCTGCTTATAAGGACTTCAGCCACAGGAATGAAGGCCCACCCTCATTCAATTTGGCCTCAGCTAAACTGGAACTTCCAAGATCCTATTCACAAATGAGTCTACACCTTAACTGATAACAACATCTTCAAAGGCCCTATTTATAGATGGGTTCACACCCACAGAAACGCAGATTAAGACTTGAACTTGTCTTTTGGGGAGGGCATGATTCAATCCCCAAGAAGAAGCATCTCAGAAAAGTACTGAACAAACATACAAATGGAAATAACTAGTCTATCTTGGCCTACAACTGCCCAGTTTTCTTTCTCCTAAACTACATGAACTTTCCCCTAAATTAGTTATTGCTAACTTGTTGCTATAGTATTCTGGGAGCTTCTGGATTTATGGCAAGTAATTTGTGAATTTACTTACATATCAAGTAAGATCTATAAGACAATAAATGATATTCTCTGCTTATAAAAATACTAATTTTTATAATAGTAAAGTAAAAGTTTCTTTAAAAATGAATAGTCAAAAGTGTCTCTAAAAGTATATATTAAAAGTGGTCTGACTTAAAAATGTTAGAATGGGAAATCCTAATGTATACAAAACTATAATAAAAACTTTTTTTTTCCAAAAAGTGGTCTGAGATCTCATCGTCCAAAAATGTGGATGATAATGGCCCCAGACGCCAGAACTTCCTGCTATATTACAATATCTGATCTACAGAGAACTGGGTTAGAGTAATTGCCCTGCATTGTTAAACTATACATGTACTTTTTTCCCCCCAATCATGCCATTGCATTTCTCAATCCTATTTCTTTCCTACTCTTCACAATAAGGATTTTCTTCCCCCCTGCAAAGGAGTAGGAGGAACTTGCTACATGCCACACTATTTCATTGGAGCCTTGAAATTTTAATGATGTGGCCTCAGGGATAATGAAATTTCATAATATCTTATATCTTCAAAAACACTTGTTACTTATTTTTTTAATAATCAAAATGTGACATTTTAAAATATAATATTTGCTTTAGTTACAGGACAGAAAAATGTATATCTGCATTTAAAATTTCATTGGGTTTTCATTGTTTTAAAGTATTGCTCATAATTTTTTTCAGACATCCCAAATTTATTATAATCTAAGCACACATAAAGTAAGCTTTTCTTGATGTGTTTGTCAAAACATTTTGAAAAGCTATATAACAGATAATATTTTTATTTCAGCAAAATATAATATTTGTCCAAAACACCACAAATACCTAATTTCCACTGAAAGTTGTAGATGAGGGTGACCATAAACTGAAGGGTTTCATGGAAATATCTAGTAACAAACCAAGAGCATTATTAGAAACCTCAGTTTACTGACAAGCAACTATGTTTCAAATACTATGCTAAATACATAACAGTCATTATCTCATTTAATTCTCCTGAGCACTATGAGGTCAATAGCATTATCCTTATTTTGTGTTTTTGTAAACTAAGACTCTGTGGCTCATAAACTGTGCAAGGACATATAATCAGCAAGTAGCAGAGCCAAGATCTGAACCACAGTCTGTGACTTTGTACTGCCTGCCAGCACTGGCACAATCCCAATAGCTTCCACTAAAAAGACTGGGGAGACTGGAGTTTCAAGGGACAGTAAGGATTTTAGTTTTCATTATTAGTAAGTTTTATGATCATCTTTGGATGTCAAATTTAGCCTTACTATATCATTTAACTGCAGCATGGCTTTGAGCCAAACAGATGAATAAACTGGCCTCAGTTTATTCATCTCTGTAATGAGGAGTATTTAATTAGATAACAGGTCACAAACTCAAATGCCTGAGAAAACAGGAAGGTTATTGCAAGCACATAGGATATATGACAGGCTCTGTGAGAACCTGGCAATCCCATCTCCCCACACAGAAGCCTTACTTAGTTCTAGCTAAGTATTGTGAGAGCTTTTGACTCTCCAGGATAGTTTAGAAATCCAGTTTGCATGTAAAAAAGAAAAACCTTCCTTATAGCAAAATCATATCTGTGGGCAAGATTCAGGCTGCAGCTCACCAATTTGTGGGTTGTGTACTAAAATCTCCAGTACTCTAAGGAACCAGCTAGCTGCTCAGCTGGGAGCTCAGACAAATCACCACACCACAGAAATAAATCCGGGTCCTTTGCAAAATTGCTACCTTTCCAAAATTCATAAGAGGAACAAAATCTCTGGGCCAAAAATAGACTTAGAAAATATTTTTAATGCTTTAACTTGGACATGATTGAGTTATATAAGACTGCATTTTTTTTTTTTTTTTAAATTTATTTCTACTCTATCTCAGTGCCTACTGGGTGATTTTGCTAATCATTCCATGAATGCTGGATTAACAAGATGATTGGAGACAAAGACTTGTGCAGAATAAGAGAAAAAAGCAGGGCAAATATGAATTAAACCACACATTGCCAAAATTTGCATTCTATGAGTGTCTCTTCTCCTCTACGGGCATAGCTGACTCATATCAGCTATCTTCATAACAACACTTACGTTCCACGTGCATTATTCACGGCAGGCTTTCTGGTATAGTGACAGTTCATGTATTTTGAGTTTTTTCTCTATAAAAGCATAATGTTATTCTTTATAACTTCACTTTTAAAATAGTAATTATTTTCTTTGTCAAAGAAGTACTTATTTGGTATGAACAATAGAGAAATGTTCAATGACCCAAAGAAGCTTTTGACCTATCATCAAATAATTAATCAGATTGATGGATTTTCCTTGAAATAATTAGTTACTAAATTGCTCAAATTAAATTCTTGCATTTATATTGCAAAGGAACCTTCTTGGCATACAAGTGAATAGTGTCCAAACGATGGGTTCTAAGCTTTAAAATGCATACTTACCAAATTTTTAAAGCAGAAAAAGAACAGATTTCAGAAACATTTAAAAGTTTCTAAATTTGATTATTTTGAAAGTTCTACTGTTGCTTAATTAAGTATGTATCTTTTTTATCTCCCAAAGCACCACTAGATTGTAAAAATAGTCTACATGTTTAGGTCCAGCAAAAAGAAAAAAGAAAATACGATTTGTGAATAACATAGTTATTTCTTAGTGTTTTTATGAAGGGTGAAGAAAAAAACACCTCCTCTTCTAGACTTCTCTTTCAAGTCCATATGTGGAAAATTATTTTAATAGAAATTCCTGTAACAAAAGCTCTTCCTAGCAATATGTTTTGGTCGTGCTGATTTATTTATTTATTTATTTATTTTAGAACTTGAGCGAATGTAATACATAATACAGTGTGATTTGTGAATAAACAATTCTTTGAAGTTGTACTACAAAGTACTTGCTACAATAAAACTTCATAAAACTTGTCAGTTTATGTATCAGAACATAAAAGATACTTTCCCATTTTATTAAATTGTACAGGAAAACATTTTTCTTCAGAACAAGTAATGATATTTTCTTTTTTATCTCCATTTGTCAAGTCTGAAATTTGCAAATGCATTAAAGAAAGAAAATACCATATTTTGCAGAGAAAACAGCTCGGTTATACCTATCACTATAAAAACAATAATAAGAGTAATAATAGCAGTTAATTTTTATTGGGCGGGAAGTACTAGTTATTGTTCTAAATGCATTAATACCCACAAGATCTTTATGAGGTAGTTTCTTTTTTTCTTTAATTGATAGACTTAATTTTTTAGAACACTTTTAGATTTACAGAAAAATTGAACAGATAGTATAGACAGTTCCCATATACCTGCTCCCCACCCCCAACACACACTCTCACAGATTCCCCCAGTACCACACCTTACATTAGAATGGTGCATTTGTTAAATTAATGAACCAAAAACGGATACAATATTATTAAGAAAAGTATATATAGCCTTCATTAAGGCTCACTCTGTGTGTTGTACAGTGCTAGTAATTTGACAAATGTATAATTTCATGTATCTACCTATACAGTATCATACAAAATTGTTTCACTGCCCTAAAGTTTTCCTGTGTTTCAAACACTCATTTCCCCTGCCCCTAAGCAATCAATTATATTTTTACTGTCTCTATACTTTTTTCTTTTCCATATGGCATAGAGTTGGAATCATACAATATGTAACCTTTAGACACTGGCCACTTTCTCTGAGCAATATGCACTAAGGAGTCCTTCATGTCTTGTTATGACTTGGTAGTGCATTCCTTTATTTATTGCTAAATAATCCTCTTTTTTTTTTGAAAGATATAATACAATTTGTTTACAATTCACCTATAAAAGGCTACCTTGGAAGCTTCCAGTTTGGGGTGATTATTAATAAAGCAACTATAAACTTTGGCATGCAGGTTTTATGTAGACGTGTTTTCAATTCAATTGGATAAAGATCTAGGAGGATCATTTTGTTATGGTAAGACAATGGTTAGCTCGGCAAGAAACTACAATACTGTCTTCTAAAGATGTACCATTTTGCATTACACCAGCAATAAATGATAATTTCTGTTGTTCCACATCCTCACCAGCATTCAGTAATGTACTTTATTGGATTTCAGATATTCTAATAGGTGTAAGTGGCATCTAATTATTGTTCTAATTTGCAATTCCCTAATGACATATCATGTTGAATATTCTTCATATGCTCTTGGCCATCTATGTATATTCTTTGTTGAGATGTCTATTCAGATATTTTACCCATTTTTTAATGGGATAGTTTATTTTCTTATTGTCTTTTTTTTTTTTTTTTTTTTTTAATTTGGCAATTCAGGTGGAAGATTTAGTGCTGCTTTTTTTTTCTTTATTTTTAAAGAAACTTTAGATCACATAAATGTTACATTGAAAATATAGGAGATTCCCATATACCTCATCCCATCCCACACTTTCCTCCATTAACAACATTTTTCATTAGTATGGTGTATTTGTTACAATTGATGAACACATATTGAAGCATTGCTATTAATCATGGTCTATAGCTTATCTTACGGTTTACACTTTGCACCACACAATTTTATAGGTTTTGACAAAATATATAATGACTTATATCAGTCATTGCAATATCATGCAGAAAAATTTCAATGTCTCAAAACTGTCTCATATTACACCTATTCTTCCCTTTCCCTCCCCTCAGAAACTCTGGTGACCACTGTCTTTATATCAATGTTACAAGTTCTTCCATTACTAGAATAATAATGTCTACTTTGGTTCATAGTTGCATCTCCCCATTATGTTTGTTCATTCCTCTATCTTGAGGATTTGGGGATGGTGATGCCCACTCTGCTTCAGATTGAAAGGTGGCTTAGATCCCATGGGGCAGATAGATGGAACTGTCTTGCTTGCAATTGCAAATACTCTCTGCTTATTGGGATGGGCATCGTCCATCATCCTATTTTTGTTAGTTGTCCTGAATCTGCTGAGATTCAGGGCTCACCTGGCATATGAACTGCCAGAAGATTTAAGTCTTTGGAACATATATTTTTGGGTATAGCACTAATTATAGGTTCAAATAAATGGGATAGAAGGACCACGTGTAGGAAAATTATAACTCTGATACATTGGGGGAGTTGGGTTATCATATATTCCAAGGTAAGGTTCAACAATGGGGTGCCGACTTCCTGGGGTTGTCTGCCCTACCTATAGTGTCTAGATGTCTCTAGAGTCCCCAGGAGTACCCCTACCTGAGGCATTGTTTACTGTGGCAGACAGTGAGATCCACCTGAAACTTGCATAAGTGTAACCTCTGGAATGACCTCCTGACTCACTTTGCAAATGTTTTTTCCCATTCTGTGACTTATCTTTCCATTCTTTCAACAGTGTCTTCCACAAAGCAGAAGTTCTAATTTTGATGAAGTCCAGCATCATTTTTCTTTCATGGATCATGCTTTTGATGTTGTATCTAAAAATCCAGGGTCACCTAGATTTTCTCCTATGTTATCTTCTAGAAATTTTATAGTTTTACATTTTATACTTAGGTTTATGCTCCAATTTGTATTAACTCTTATGGAATATATAGGGTCTTTGTCCAGATTCTTTTTTTTTTTTTTTTCACATATGGATGTCCAATTGTTCCAGTGCCATTTTGTTGAATAGACTATCCTGTCTTCATTGAATTGTCTTTGTTCTTTTGTCAAAGATGAGTCAGCTATATTTGTGTGGGTCTATTTCCAGGCTCCTTATTCTGTTCCATTGATCTGTTTATCTATTCTTTCACCAATTCCACACTGCCTTGATCATTGTAGCTTTATGGTAAGTCTAGAAGTTAGAGAGTGTCAGTCTTTTATCTTTCTTCTCCTTATTGAGTCTTCCTATTCATGAACACAGAATCTCTCCCATTTATTTAGATTTTCTTTGATCTATTTCATCAGAGTTTTGTAATAGATTTTCTCATATAAATCTTGTACATATTTTGTTAGATTTGTGCATCTTTCTTTTTAGGATGGATGTAAGTGGCACTGTGTTTTAAATTTCAAATTCCAATTATTCATTCCTGGTTTACAGGAAAGCAATTGACTTTCATATGTTAACCGTGTGTCCTGAAACTATGTTATAAAGGTTTATTCGTTTCAGGAGATTTTTGTATGTTTTGTGTGTATGTGTGTGTGTGTGTGTGTGTGGTTTGGTTTTTGAGATTTTCTGTATAGACAATCATGCCATATATGTACAAAGACATTTTTACTTATTCTCTTCCAATCTACATATCTTTAATTGCTTTTCTAATCTTACTGCATTAGCAATTAGGACTGCCAGTACAAAGTTTAATAGGAGTGGTGACAGGCGCCATATTCCTTGTTCATGATCTTAAAAGAAAAGAGTTTATATCATGAATAGGTGTTGGATTTTTGTCAAGTGCTTTCTCTGCTCAATTTATATGATTTTTCTTGGATTACAGTAATTGATCTTCAAATGTTGAACCAGCCTTGCATATCTGGAATAAATCTCACTTGCTCATGCTGCATAATTCTATTTATATATTGTTGGATCCAATTTGTTGATCTTTTTTGAGTTTATGTTCATGAGGTATATTGGTTTGTTGTTTTCCTTTCATGTAATATTTTTATCTTGTTTTGGCATTAGGACAATTCCGGCACAATAAAATGATTTAGAAATTGTTCTCTTTGCTGCTACCCCCTTGCTAGAGTATAGAGAAATGATATTGTTTCTTCTTTAAATGCTTGGTAGAATTCATCAGTGAAACCATGTGCTCCTGGTGTTTATTCTTTTGGAAGTTTATTTATTGGTGATTAAATTTCTTTAATGGATATAGGTCTATTCAGAATATTTATTTCTCCCAGTGTGAGTTCTGATATTTGTATCTTTTAAGAAATTGGATCAGATTCAGGTAAGTTACCAAATTTGTAGGCATACGGTTGTTTATAATATTCCACTATTACCCACTTAATTATCACTTAATGATCAGTAAGGATGACTTCTCTTTCATTTCTAATTCTAATATTAATAATTAGTGTTGTTTCTTTCTTCCACTACCCTCCTCCTCCATTTGGATCAGCCTAGGTAGAGATTTATAAATTTTGCTAATCTTTTCAAAGAACTAACATTTTGTTCATTGATTTTCTCTAATGATCTCCTGATTTCAACTTCATTTTGTTTTTGTTTCAATTTTTATTTTTTCCTTCTGTTTGCTTTAAGCTTACATCAATCTTCTTCCTCCAGTTTCTTATGTTGAAGCTTAGATTATTGATTTTAGATCTTCCTTAATTTCTCATATATGCATTAAGTGCTATAAATTTCTAACACTTCTTTTGTGGCATCCCACAATTTTAATAAATAATTGCAATTTAATTTTCATTTTGTTTAAAATACATATATTTTTTTAATTCTAATGAGACTTCTTTTTTGAATTATGTGTTATTTAGAAATGTAATATCCAAATATCTTGGGATTTTCGAGCTAACTTTCTGGAATTGATTCCTAGTTTATTCCACTGTAATCTGACAACATACTTTTTATGATTTCTATTTCTTTTTTAATTTGTTAAGGTGTGTTTTATAGACTGAGGTGTACTTTGGTGAATGTTCCATGTGTGCTTGAGAAAATATATATACTATCCTGTTACTGGATAAAGTATTCTATAACTATGAATTAGATCCAGTTGATTGATGGTGGTGTTCAGATCAACTATATCTTTACTGATTTTCTGCCTGCCGGATCTGTAAATTACTAATAGAGCAGTGTAGAAATCTCCAACTATAATAAAGGATTTGTCTATTTCTCTCTGCAGTTCTATCAATTTTTTCCTTCATGTATTTTGGTACATACAAATTAAGTACATACAAATTACATACATATAAATTAAGGTACATACAAATTAAGGGTCATTATATATTATTGGAGAATTGACCCCTTTCTCATTATATAATGCCCTTATTTAGCTCTAATAATTTTCTTTGTTCTGAAGTCTGCTTTATTTGAGATTAATATAGCTGCTCCTGCTCTCCTTTGATTAGTAATAAAATGCTATATCTTTCCCCATCCTTTACTTTAAACCTATCGTGTTTTTGTATTTAAAGTGGGTTTCTTATAAAAAACAAACAGAGTAGAGTTTTTATCTACTCTGTCAGTCTTTCTTTTAATTGGTATATTAAGACAAATCAAATTTAAGTCATTATCGATACAGTTAGATTAATATCTACACTTTCAATATTTTCTATTCCTCCTCCTCCTCTTCCTCCTCCTCCTCCTCCTCCTCCTCCTCTACTTCTTGTTTGAGAAATTGTGAGTTAACAAAATAATTGTGCATTCCATATAGGACTCCCAAACATTACCGCACCACCAACCTTACATTGTTGTGACACATTTGTTAAAAATAATGAAATAACATCTTCATAATATGACCCTTATCTATAGTCCATAGTTTATATTTGGTGTGTTTTTCCCACAAACCATCCTATTATTAACACCATGTATTAGTAGTATATATTTGTTATAGTTCATGAGAGAACATACTCATATTTGTACTGTTAACCACAGTCCATCATTCACCACAAGGTTCACTGTGCTATACTGCCCCTGCCTTGTAAAACCCAACCAGATTGTATACTCAGTGGCTCTCGTTTTCATCACAGAGTTGTGCTGTCATCAGCTCAGTCCATTTCAGAACGTTTTCATTAATCCAAAAGGAAAAACCCCATACCCCTTTATACTCCCATTATTGACCCATTGATATAGCACCTTCTTTGCCATTGCTATAAAAATATTAAAATATTACTGTTAACTATCATTTATATATTATATTAGTTGTATTTTCCCATGTATCTCCATATTCTTAATACCCTGTCATAGAGGAATGTTCTTGTATTTGTATTATTAACTACAATCATCATTCACCACCAAAATCACTATATCATACAGTCCTTAGATTATCCTTAGCCTTTCTTTCAATTGACGTTAGCCTCCTAGACTGTTTGTTTTAGCCACAATCACATTTATAAATCAGCAGAGTTGATTAAACTTTCTAGAATGTGTTACTATCAACTCTAACCATTTCCCCACATTTACAATGCCTGTTATTAAACATTCTACACACATTCAGCATCAGCTCCCCCTTCTCGATCCACATTCTATCTCCTAGTAACCCATACTCTATAGTTTAACTCCATGAGTTTACTTATCATATCTAGTTTATATTAGTGAGACTATACAATATTTGTCCTTTTGAGCCTGACTTATTTCACTCAACATAATGTCCTTAAGTTTCATACATGTTGTCATATGCATCCTGAGTTCATTTCTTCTTACAGCTGAATAGTATTCCATAATATGTATATAGAACATTTTGTTTATCCATTCATCCAATGATGGACATCTGGCTTGTTTCCATCTTTTATCAATTGTGAATAATGCTGCTATAAATATCAGGGTACAAATGTCTGTTTTGTCCTTGCTTTCAATTCTTCTGAATATATTCCTAGTAGTGAGATTGCCAGATCATATGGCACTTCTATATTTAGCTTCCGGAGGAAACACCAAAATGTCTTTCAAAGAGGCTACACCATTTTATATTCCTACCAACAGTGAAGAAGTGTTCCTATTTCTCCACATCCTCTCCAGCACTTGTAGTTTTCCATTTTTTAATAATGGCCATTTTGTAAGATGTAAAGTGATGCCTTAGTTTCTATCTGCATTTCCCTAATATCTAGTGATGTTGTGCATCTTTTCATTTTGGCCATTTGTATTTCATCTTTGGAAAAATTTCTGTTCAACTCTTTTGCCCATTTTTTAATGGGGTTGCTTGCCTTTTTATCATTGAGTTATATGACCTCTTTATACAATATGGAGATCCAACCCTTATCAGATATGTGGTTTCTGAAAATTTTCTACCAAAGTGTAGGCTGGCTTGTCACTTTCTTAAAGTCATTTGAGCACAAAAGTGTTTAATTTTGAGGAGGTCCCCTTTTATTCATTCTTTCTCTCATTGCTCGTGCTTTGGATATAAGGTTTAAGATAACACCACCTACCACAAGATCTTGAAAATATTTACCTACATTTTCTTCTAGGAGTTTTATTGTCCTAGCTTTTATATTTAGATCCTTGGTCCATTTTGAGTTAATTTTTGTATATGGTATGAGATAGGGGGCCTCTTTCTTTCCTGGAAATCCAGTTCTCCCAGCACCATTTGTTGTATAGACTGTTCTGGTCCAGCTGGGTAGGTTTGATAGTCTTGCCAAAAACCACCTGACCATATATATGAGGGTCTATTTCTGAATTCTCAATTTGCTTCCATTGGTCCATATGCCTATCTTTATGATAGTATCATGCTGTTTTTACCATGGTAGCTAAATAATATGCTTTAAAGTCAGGAACTGAGAGGCCTCCAGCTTCGTTCTTCTTTTTCAAGACACTTTTGGCTATTCGGGGCCCTGTACCCTTCCAAATAAATCTGATAATTGGCTTTTCCATTTCTGTTTTTTAAAAAATTCTGATAGAATTTTTATTGCAATTACATTGAATCTGTAAATCAGTTCAGGTATAATTGACATTTTAATAATATTTAGTCTTCCAGTCTATGAACATGCAATGTCCTTCCATGTATTTAGGTCTTCTATGGTTACTATTTGCATGCAATATCCTTTACCAACCTATTAGTGTCTTTGGGCGTAAGGTAAGTCTCTTGCAAATAACATATAGTTCTAGTATGAATTTTTATCTATTCTGCCACTCTGTGTCTCTTGATTTGGGAGTTTAATCCATTAACCTTCAGTGCTATTACTATGAAGGTAGTACTTACTTCAGCTATTTTGTCCTTTTTTAAAATATATTTTTTATTTATTTTTTAAAAGATACCTAGATTACATAAATTGCTACATTAAAAAAATATAAGGGATCCCCATATGCCCCACTCCCCAGACCTCCCACTTTGCTCCACATTAGCAACTTCTTTCATTATTGTGGTAAATTCATTGCAATTGATGAACACATTTTGGAGCACTGCCACTAAGCATGGACTATAGTTTGCATTGTCATATCTTTTTTTTTCTTTGACACTATTTTCCTTTATTGCACACTCCTTTTCTGTATAGTTTATATTTTGTGATGTATTTGACTGATATATTCCTCATTTTTTTGGCTCTATGCTATCCATTTTTTTCTCCCCGCCCCACCCCCCGCCACTTACTGTCTGTATCCATTCACTGGGTGATCCTCCACGTCTGTTTCTTGAGTTCTCTTCTCATTTTTCTCCTCCAGGCCTCACCAGGATTTGATCCTAGGGACCTCTGATGTGAGAGAGAGGCACCCTGTCACTTGTGCCACCTCAGTTCCTGGTTTCTGGTGCATCTCGCCTTGACTCTCCCATGTCTCTCTTTTTTTGCATCATCATCTTGCTGCATGGTTTGCCACGTGGGCTCCACTTACCTGCTCACCTTTTCTTTTTTTTTACCAGGAGGCCCTGGGGAGCAAACCCGGGTCCTCCCATATGGTAGATGGAAGCCCAACCACTTAAGCCACCTCCACTTCCTATTCTACATTTTTGTTTCTGGGTATGTTTTAAATACTTTCTTTGCGGTTACCCTGGGGTTTATATTACACAACCTACATTTATAACTTACTAATTTGAAAAGATACCAATTTAGCTTCAAGAACATACATGTTCTCTGTACTCATGTCCCTCTGTTTTCTCTCTTATGTTATTTTTGTCTACTTTGCCACTTTATATTTTGCATGTCCATTATCAGGAAATATGCCTTTTTTTCCAACTCCTCACACAATTATTTAAAATTGATTTTCTGTAATAAATTCCTTATCCCATAACATTTGTAGTAGTTTGCTTTTCTGATTGAAAAGTGACCAATCATCTATTGGTACAAAAAAGCAGTTCTATGGTAAAAAAAATAAATAAATAAAATAAAATAAAAAAACCCTTAAGGATGGTGATCAGGAATTATCAATTTGTTCTGATTACATTTAAATTTGACAGTGACCCTATTTCTAGTGCTAAAGAAGACACTGATAGGCCATGGCATAAAGTGACAAAATAATTATTCAAATCATCACCTGTAATTAAGTGCTTTAGAAAAGAATAGTTGCTGCCATAGAATATCTTAGTGAAAATATGGATTGGAATAGGAGTATGTTTCTAATGGTTTTGAATACATAGAGAAATAAAATCAGGTGCTTAGAACTTTATATTCCGCCTGTTCAGAACTCAGATCAGGCACCAAGATGCATCTGTGATTACCCTAAAATAAATCTATATTTCCTGTAGGTTTAGGACTAAACTTTCTGAAAGCCAAAACCACAATCTAATCCCGGAGATGGCTAAATTATAATGCACCTTGAATTCACAACCTCACAACCTCTCATGTTAAAGTTAGGATAATGAGCAGAAAAGAGTGGGGTCATGAATATTAAGATGAGGATATCTGGACAGATTCTCATGAATCTGAGGACCTTGAACCCATAAATTCTGCCAACTCTCATTTGCCAACAGAAACAGCCCTTTTATCCCTGTTGGATAAGGTTAGTCTCTAGTTACCTAAGGAGCATATAATGGTCTCATCCAAGGTAGTTGCCCTGCAGAGAATAGCTGATCCTCGTCAAAGTTTAATACCACAATCCCTCACACACACCCAAACACACTGCCTATCATTGTATCTAGATCTATAATAATACTCAACTCCTAGAAATCCTCATGGGGGTCAACAACAAATTGTGACTCATAAAGAGATGCTACATACTACAAAAGAATTACAACATGTTGACAGCTTTCATCAAGGATGGGAAGGAAACTTAAGGATGTTGAATCAGGGTGGGAGAGATATAATATTTGATTTGGCTGCATTTATTGATATCTGTGCACTAGAAAGAGATTTTGTATTCCTTGTGCCAGTGTAAATGACTGGGACTGGGTCTAACAGTGTGATTAGTTGACAAGCTGCAGTTTGGCCCAATGGTGGTCTATATTGAATGAAACTGAAAGGCCAGAATATCTTTAGTATCCAAAAGCTTATGCACTCTGTGGCTCTCATCTTCATCAGAAAGATTGTACAAGGCATGGGAATGTGTAACATAGTGAATCCTATGGTAGAAGATGGACTGTGGTTAACAGAATAAATACAAAATGCTCTTTCACGAACTATAACAAATATAGGATACTAATACATGATATTAATTATACAGGATGGGTTTGGGGAAAATATACCAAATGTAAGATATGGACTATAGTCATTAGTAATATCTTGATGATGCTCTTTCTTAAGTTGTAACAAATGTTTCACAACAATGCAAGGTGTTAGTGGGGTAATGTACAGGAGCCCTGTATAATGTTATGCATGTTAGTTTTGTAAGTTCACAACTTTTATTGTGTACTTATTGTTTATATATCTTCAGGTATGAATGATATACTTCAATAATTTTCAAATGAAAAGAAAAACTTATGCAGATCAAAATGCTAGAGTAGATTAACAATATAGGACTTTCTAATTCACCTTCTAATTATGTCCCTCAGAAAGATCCAGGGATGATTCTTTCATCAACATTTGAGATTTACATTAATGAGGGGAGCCCCAACATCCTATCCTGGCTCTTCCATGCAGTCCAGCAATGGGAACTATTGCCATGATTGCAATGGGTATGGAAGTTTCTTGGGGTGACAGGGTCTTAGCATTAACACCTAACTGCCCCAAACATGTTGGTCATAATACCATAATGGGCAGAAGACACCAAGACTTAATCAGAGTGATCTGACTCACAGACATATCTGGTATTAGCTAAGTAATCATGACCCTGGGATTGAAATAAACAGACTCTCAGCAGCTGTGTACTAAGCAAAATCACCAAGTAAAAGAATTACTTGACGGGGGGGGGGGGGATGTGGCTCAAATGGTTGGGCGTCCGTCTGCCATAAGAAGGGACCTAGATTCGATCCCTGGGACCTCCCGATAAAATAAAAAATATATATATATAGATGGCACATGGGCTGCCAGGCTCTGTGTGCTGGTGAGCCGCCAGGACCCGGGAGCCATGCAGCAGGATGATGACGTAACAGGAGAGAGATGCAGGGGAGAGACAAGACGGGATGCTCCGAAAGCTCTGAAAACCAGGAACCGAGGGGCGCAGGTGGCAGAACACCTCTCTCGTACATTGGAGGTCTTCAGGATCAAATCCTGGTAAAGACTGGAGGAGGAGGAGGAGAAGAGATGTCAGGAAACAGACACAGAGAATTGCCCAGCGAATGGACACAAAACAGCAAATGGGGAAGGGGGTGTTTAAAATGGATAAAGTAAATAAATCTTAAAAAAAAAAAAAAAAAAGAACTACTTGACAGTGAGGTTTATCTTTGTATTTAAAGCTCCTTTAAGTTCAAACAAACATGTCTGCCTAGTTACAACAAAAGCTGGTTTTACCTATATCCAGCAAAGATTGTCCTTCTCTGATAGGGTTATTATTCTGTCTACTCTCTCCCCACTATGTGCGGTAACAAAGCCTCTTCTTTCCCTTGCTCATTTAGAAATGCCTTGTCCTTCTGGAGTTTTATTATTTTAACTTTCTTTGTGCCCATATTTCTTTGATAACTTTAGACAAAAGTATGATCTTTGCTTCATTCAGTGATTTCTTATTGTTTCAACAGAAGTAAAGGTCTTTCTCAACTTCTCCAACCTAACTAGAACCAGATCTTAGATTCGTTGATTTTTGAATTATAGACTTTTTGAAGAAATCAACAAGTTGATTCTAACACTTACATAGAAAAGCCAAGAAGGGCCAAGGAAGTCTTCAAGAATAACAAAGCTAACTAACAAATTTGGGATGATATCCAGGTTTTTTGACAATATTGTTATTCCCAAAAGATAAAACATGTTTTTTCTCTTATGGCATGAAACTTTTATTGCCATCAGGGATATTTTTCATAGGACTATTCACACTGGGAATCTCCAGGATAGCTAATATTAAGATAAAGTCAAAACCTAAAGTTCTTCAGTGTCTATATGTACAACTGTCCGTACTTCAGTAAAGCTATTTTCTCTTCCAATTTTTCAAGGTTTTTCAGGCTACCAGAGCAATTTAAGACAAGCACATACACACTGTCATTTGGTTTCAGATTTCATTGGTTACCAAAAGGCTTTCTTTAGTTTTAGGCTGAATATTTTGGATCAGAGGATTACACAAACCCAGTAGAATCATATGAAGCATTATCATTATTGCTCACTACAAATTTCACCCCTAAAGTATTTTAAAGCAAACAAATTTAAACTGTGTTCTAAATATCCATCATACCCAGAAACCTACAGAAATAAAAACTCTAACTTCATACCTATCAACTTCAATGACAAGATACACCGTTGTCTTGTACATCAGCATATATAGTTATAAAAGATACTGGTGAAACTATGCTAATTTGAAATTCTTTGCCTTGACAACAGAAAAGAAGGCTGTACTATCGACATATGGAATGGATGTTGATGAATTTAACATCTGTAGAAACATATTGATGCTATTATATTTTGAAAATAATTGTGCTTTGCATGTGTCATAAGAAAAATGTGCAACTATCTTATAAACTGTATGATTCATAGTGTTCATTGAAAAATGGAAAGGAAAAGGCAATTACAATAAAAATAAAAATCAGAGTATTGTAATTGAATAGTTCAAGAAAAATTATGATTGTTCCTCCATCCTCTTGAAATTTTATTTTACAATCAGTGGTATTTGGTATAATCACATACTTGTGCATTCATAACTTAAATCATTTTAGAGTATTTTCATTTAGTCAATAAAAATAATGATAATAATAAAAAAAAAAGAAAAACCACCTCATCATCTCTCAATCTCTCTATGCCTCCCCTGCTGTACATAGTTGCTATTCTGTTTCCATCTCTCTAGTTAATTTGTATTTATGTTTTAGAAAAACAGTCATATATACACTATCACCCAACTTCATATTTTACATGAGGGTTTTACTATGTTATACATTCCCATGTTACATTTTTTTTAGCTTTCCCTCTAGTAATAAACATGAACTTAGACTGAAATCTTTCAACCACTGTCTTACACATAGCTCTGCTAGTTACAGACACTATGATGTGCTCTCACCATTTCTATTCATTTCCAAATATTTATAATCTTTTTTACCAATTCTGCACAGATTACCCTCAGCTTTCCCTTTTCTAGCCTCCTTCCATTTTCTGGTGACCTATATTCAAGTTAACAACTCCATTAGTTTACATAATATATTTAGTTCATAATAGCACAATCATACAGTATTCATCCTTTTGTGACTGGCTTGTTTCACTCAACATAATGTCCTCCAGTTTCATTCATGTTGTCATTTGCTTCACGACTTCATTTCTTACTGCTGCATAATATTACATCATGTATATACACCATAATTTGTTTATCCATTCATTTGTTGATGGACACCTGTTTTATTTCCAACTTTTGGCAAACATGAATAATGCCACTATGAACATTGGTATACAGATGTCTGTTTGTGTCTCTGCTTTCAGCTCTTCTGGGTATATCCCTAGTAATGGTATTGCTGGGTCATATGGCAAGTCTGTACTAAACTTCCTTAGAAATTGTCAAACAGTCCACTACAGTGGCTGTACCATTCTACCTTCCCACAAACAGTAAATAAGCATTCCAATCTCTCCACATCTTCTTGAACACTTATAGTTTTCTGAATTAATATTAGTAGCCAGTCTAATAGGTGTGAAATAATATCTCATTATAGTTTTGATTTGCATGCCCCTAACCGTTAGTGATGTTTAAAATTTTTTCATGTGTTTCTTTGCCATTTGTATTTCTTCTTTGGACAATTATCTATTTAAGTCTTTTGCCTATTTTTTTTTTTTTTTTTTTTTTTTTTAGTCAGGTAGTTTGTCTTTTTATTGTTGATTTGTATGATCACTTTATTCTTCATGGATAAACTCTTAATGGATATGTGATTGCCAAATATGTTCTCCCATTAAGTTGGCTGCCTTTTCAATATTTTGACAAACTCCTTTGAGGTGCAAAAGTTTTGAATTTTGAGGAGGTCCCATTTATCTATTTTTTGTTGTTGTTCACGTTTGGGTATAAGGTTTAAGAAACTACTGCCTACCACAAGACCTTAAAGATGTTTTCCTACACTTTCTTCTAGGAGTTTTATGGTTGTCACTTTTATATTTAGGTCCTTGATCCATTTTGAGTTAATTTTTGTATAAGCTGTGAGATAGGGGTCGTCTTTATTTCTTTTGAATATGGATATCAGTTCTTCCAGCACCATTTGTTAAATAGAATGTTTTGGCACAGCTGGAAGGGCTTGACAGCCTTGTAAAATTCACCTGACTGTAGATGTGAGGGTCTATTTCTGAGTTCTTGATTTGGTTCCATTGCTCAATGTGTCTGTCTTTATGCAAATACCATGCTGTTTCATTGTTTTTTTTGTTGTTGTTGTTTTGTTTTGTTTTGTTTTTACCATGGTATCTAAGTAATATGCTTTATTATTATTATTTTTTTAAAGATTTTATTTATTTATTCATTTATCCCCCCCTTGCTGCTTGTACTCGCTGGGTCAGCTAACCACGCCGTCCGGGCGGGCTTGCCTTCACCAGGAGCCCCGGGAACCGAACCCGGGGCCTCCCATATGGTAAATGGGAGCCCTACTGATTGAGCCACAGCCGCTTCCCTAAGTAATATGCTTTAAATTCAGGAAGTGAGAGTTCTCCAACTTTGCCCTTCTTTTTAAAGACATTTTTTGGCTATTTGGGGCTCCTTACCCATCCAAATAAATTTGATAATTGGCATTTCCATTTCTGCAAAAATGTTGTTGGGATTTTTATTGGGATTGTGTTGAATCTGTAAATCAGTTTGGTAGAATTTACATCTTAATGATATATAGTCTTCCAATCCATGAACACAGAATGTCTTTCCATTTATTTATGTCTTCTTCATTTCTTTTAATAAAGTTTTGTAGTTTTATGACTACAGGTTCTTTATGTCCTCATTAAGTTTATTCCTAAATATTTGATTGTATTAGTCACTATTATAAATGGAATTATTTTCTGATTTCCTCCTCTGACTGCACATCAGTAGTATATAGAAATGCTATTGATTTTTGTGTATTACTCTTGTATCCTGCCACTTTGCTGAACTTGTCTATTAGTTCTAGTAACTTTATTTGGATTTTTCAGGATTTTCTAGATATAGGATCATATCACTAGTGAATAGTGAAAGTTTTATTTCTTCACTTCCTATTTGGATGCCTTTTATTTCTTAATCTAGCCTAATTGCTCTACCTAGAACTTCTAGCCCAATATTGAATAATAATGGTATCAGTGGGTATCCTTGTCTTTTTTCCTGATCTTTGTGATTATCATTGATTAGTTGTCTTAAATCCTGTATCTCTTCAGGATATTGGCTTGTTCCTTTGGCTGGGCCATCTCTTCCAGTTTCCTAGAATAGTTTGTAATTTTTTGCTAATGTGTAAGCATCTGAATATATTGGTAAATTTCCTCTGATGGCTAATTTCTCTCTCTTGCCTATTGCTTTTTTTTTCTTCTTCACAGCTCTTCTTTGGTATTTGATTCAATTTATTCTAAGTCTTTAAAATTGTCCTGCTTAAGTTATCAAAATTGGGCCAGGGCCTCACTGCTGGAGCACAGATTTTCTCCCAGGATTTCAGGTTCAGAAGAAACCTAAAAGCAGTTTTTCTTCATGCAATTTCCAGATGGTACTCATTGGTGCCCCTTTCCATGGGGGTGTTTCTTTCTATCTACACTTTTTTCTGTTTTGGTCTGGCCAGAGCTAAGATTCAAAGTGGGTTTTGCTGGCTGAATTCACTAAAGGGAAGTCCCCTGACTCCCCCTTCCTTTTCCCTTGTAACAGCTGACCAGGAGGAATACATCTGTTTCCTTCTCACTCAGCTGCAGTGAGCTAGGGGATTGATCTCAGCATAATATCTTGGGGTGGGGGATGGAAGCCGCTCCTAGTCATGGCGGGGGTTTGGTAACTCACATTTTTCATTTCGGGTTCTTTGTTTCTTTGTCCATCACCCTCCTGGGAGTTGAGTAGTACTGTCCTGGCTTCTGACCCCCAAAGCAGGTCCCTCGGACAGCTTTTGGCCCGTTCTCCATTGTTTTAGTAAGAGAGTTGAGCCCTGCTAGCCTACTCTGACACCATCTTCCTGAAACTTTGACAAAATTTTAAGAACAATGATAACCATTCAAAAAGAGTTCTGTAAATACCATAATCAGAGTCAAACTTAAGATCATAAGTCAATAAGAAGCAAGGTAATAAATAATGTATACTTCATTTATACTTCTATTTTATATATTTATATGCAAACACATAAATTTGATTCTGGCTAAGGAATAGACAAATGACAAAGGCCAGAGTTTTTAGAGTGTCTGTACATTTAACCAATTTAACCAATCTATAGTTGAAAAATTATAGTCTTGAGGTATTATGTAAAGCAAATGATAAATTTATTCACTATGCAGATGGCCATGAAGGGAACAAAACAAATTAGAGGATAATTTTGAATTACAGAAGTTGGGATTGGAGATGTATGATTTATTTTTTTCCAATTTTTTTTTATCAGAGAAGTTGTAAGTTTACAGAAAAATTATGTATAACATATAGATTTTCCATCTACCACCCTATTATTAACACTGTGCATTAGTGTGCTTCATTTGTAACAGTTCATTAAAGAACATTTTTATAATATGCTATTAACTACAGTCCATCATTTATAATGGGGCATGCTGTTTGTGTTGTACAGTGCTTTGTTTTTTTTTAAAATAATTTTTATTCTATTAACAAATATACAACCTAAAATAGCCCCTTTAAACCACATTTAAGTATATAGTTCAGTGTTGTAAATTAAATTTACAATGTTGTACTATCATCACAACGATACATTACCAAATTTTCCACCAAGCCAAATAGAATCTCCATGTACTTTAAGCATTAACTGCCCATTCCTACCCCACCCTGGCCCCTAGTGACATATATTCTAGTTTCTGACTCTATGAATTTGCTTATTCTAATTATTTCATATCAGTAAGATCATATAGTATTTATCCATTGCCTCTAGCTTATTTCATTGAATATGTTTTCAAAATTCATCTGTGCTATCATAGGCATCAAACTTTCATTCTTTTTTGTGGCTTAATAATAGTCCATTGTTTATATACATCATGTTTTGTTTATCCATTCATCAGTCGATGGACATGTGGGTTGCTTCCATCTTTTGGAATTTGTGAATAATGTCATACAAACATCAGTGTAAAATATCTGTTTGAGTCGCTGCTTTCAATTATTTTGGGTATATACCTAGAAATGGTATTGCCAGGTCATATGATAATTCTATACTTATGTACAAAAGGTGCTCAGAAGATAAAACCACTTAGTCTACTACTATCTCCAAAAACCCATCTAGTTCTTACATACTATCCTTTCTGTTATTATTATTTGCAGCCCCAGCCATCCACCCCAGCAGGAGAGGAGTAAGGCAACCAGAGAGTGTGACACTACTAAAAATTCTATGTGCTGTTGGCCTCCATCAAATCATCCCAAACCTATGGGCGTCACCACATATTTAATAGATCAGAGTTTTTTTGTTAGCGTGTAAAGCATGCAGCCTTATATGGGTTACTCACATCTTCTAATAAATACTAAAACCCTACTTTAGTGAAGTACTAAGAATTTCATGGACCCCACCCATAAACCTAATATCTATTCCATAACACACGACTATAAAATATATTTTTTCTATGCATTCTATTCATCCCGTAATATATATGAAAAGTAGGAGATTGTCTAGAAGAGCATTCCTCCGGGAAAATATTTTAAATCTAAATCCATTAAACTTTCCCATAAATAGGTGGTATACTCCCATTATTTGAGAACTGTTGTTCTTTATGGGCAACTGTTATTATTCCTCTTGGTTCTTACTTTACCTCAATGATTTTCAACAGATATAAGAGGGGGATTTTGTCCCTCCAGGGGACATTTGGCAATATTTGGAGACATTTTTGGTTGTGACAACTTAGGCGAGGTACTGCTGATATCTAGTGGGTAGTGTCCAGGGATGCTGTTAAATATACTACAATGTGTACACCCAAAGACAAAGAAGTACACAGCCCAAAATGGTGTCAACAGTGCCAAGAATGAGAAACCCCGATTAACTTTTTTCCTTTTGATATACTCATCTTACCATTCTAATGCATGTCTTTTTCTTACCCAGCGCTAACTATTAATCTCATCAATAAAGGACATTCCGTGGTACCATTCACTGACTCAGAGAGGAATGTGTGAATTCCCTTGACATTTCAAATTACTGATACATGGGAAGAAATATTTCAGGTTTCTGGATACAAGGAATTTTGATGCTCATCTGTTAATATGAAATTAAATTGATAAAATTTTAAATAGAAAATTCTGTCAGCTCTTGATCTATAATGGGTTCTTCATTCTCTATCCAAGTTAGGAATGGATCATGGAAGCAGAGGACCAGAATGGGATAATCAGATAACTTTAATTTTATAAATTTATATAATTCTTGAACTCACAATATTTCAGATAGATCATGGTCAAGGTATACAAATTATTCTGCAAAGAGTAAATTGAAGATCTACAAAATTTGCCATATGGAATCAACTCTACCATTGACTTTCCTCTTTTGAATAAAAATAAAGTCACTCATTATTAAAAAAAAAAATGCTTCAGCAACTTACCTTTAAATGCTATAGGTGAAAAGAGTTAATTCCAAAGAAATTTCAACTACTCTTTTATGTCCTAATGCCCACATGACTCACACATCATTTCTGTGTGATTCCCTAAATCTCTCCACCAGCATCCCCTCAATTAGCTCTACAAACAAAACCTTCTGTTAACTGATAACATTTCTTTAAGAAGTAAGGTTATATCAGAAACTTACAATTTATAGCTATATGCTTATTTTCTCAATTAATGGGACCACTGCTTAGGGAAAAACATTCACCACTATTTATAGTTGTGACATGCTGAATGGGCTACTAATGAATAAAGGAGTGAATGAACCTAAATTATTACCATGAAACTATTAGGCTTGATGTGTCCAAGGTTTCTTTATGTGTCTCTTTAGAACTTTTTGTTTTCTTTCAAACCTTTTAAATACATTGGTTTTCCTAGATATTTTATTGGAACTTAACATTTACTCTTTCCTAACATAAGTCTAATAATTTAACAGTGAAGAAACAGTCTAATACAGAAAAAAGTCATATAAACCTTTTAAAGTTACATGAAAATCAACAAATTAAACCAAACCAAGCAAAAAATATTAAATGATTTTAAGAATTACAACCAAATTGTTTGTTTTATTAGCTTATTCTTAGAACCCAGGAGTCTAAAAGTTTTTCAGTATAGAAGATAAAGGCTGAGTAATCTCAATATTCAATGCATAATAAAATAACCACATCTGGATCTAAGTTAAACAGTTTGGCCAACTCACATGGCACTAAGATTACAAGGAACTTTCTTAACTCTCTTGTGATGGATAGGCTAATGTGTTAACTCGGCCAGGTAATGGTGCCAGTTGTTTGGTCAAGCAAGCACTGGGCTAATTGTAAAACAAGGGCATTTCCTGGACTTTAATCATCAGTGAGTTCATTGCATAGATAGCTGATTACATCTACAATAAACTGAGGATATTGCTGTCAGCAATGAGCGAGGTCTTATCCTATCAGTTGAAGGCCTTAAAAGGAGAAGTGATTTCAGCATTCAGAGAGAGAATTTCTGTCTCTACTTAAGAAAGCCAGTACCTCCAGGGTAACTCATTGAAGACCTTCATTGGAGTCCATGGCCTGCAGCTTGCCCTACAGGATTTAGACTTGTGCATCCCCAAGGTCATGTGAGATAATTTTATGCAATCTCATACTATTTAGAGATATCTCCTATTATTTCTGTTTCAGTAGAGAACCCTTACTCATACACCTTAGCAAAACTGAAATGTCAAATATAACCCATGATCAAGTGGAACTGTGACTATATTACTGTTACACTGCTGAGAATCTCAATGTGTTTGGCTTAAAAGTATTATCCAATTGGTTGACTATTTAAAATAATAATGCAGTTCTAAAAATATGACCAAGCTGGACTGGGCATGCTCTAGCTTTTGCACATTCACTACCAATTAGGTTGGATGGTTGGCCATTTCTCTACAGAAACTCTCCTGAATAGATAATTCTTCCTGTAGACAGACTGCAACTAATGTAAGCCCTAAACATGACATAGTTGCTTACATTTACCTTCCATAGTTCTTTCAGCATAAACCTTATTCCTCATCTTTGAGTATAAAAGTGTAGTGAGCACCCAAATGACTATACTTTTTGAAATCACAGAGTTTCTAGAATATGATGATTTTAGGCATAAGATTATAACTGCTTATGAATAAGAACTAATGTTAAACTTGTAAAAATTGAAAAGCATCATAGGATAATTGAATTGTTGGAACTTCATTTCTTTTGTATTCCTGTTTTCCATTAATGTTGCTTATTTAATAAAATGTCTTAATTGATAAATGTTTCTTTTTCTTTGTTACTTGAAAATTATTTCAAAGAACGTGGAATATGGAGTGGCAAAATGTAAAATGCACTCATTATTATTTATAAAGTACTGGAGGACCAACTGGAGTATCATCTGAACATAACAAAATTAAACTGCTGTGCACCCATAAAATGCATGCAATTTGAAGGGTGTTTAATCAAGAATTAGTTGCACTTGACTTTGAAAGATTTTGACAAAATTTATGTATTGTAGGTATCACCAATATCGTAGGTATCACCGATAGCCTTGAGGGAAATGCAAATCAAAACCCAATGAGATGCCATTTCATTCACATTAGAGTGGCTGTTTTTTAAAAAAAGGAAAATAACAAATGTTGGAGAGGATGCAGAAAAATAAGAACACTCATTCATTGCTACTGGCAATGTAAAATGGTGCACCTACTGTAGAAGACAGTTTGGCAGTTCCTCATAAAGCTAAGTAGGGAACTACGATATGACCCAGCAATCCCACTACTAGCTATAAACCGAAAAGAATTGAAAACAGGGAATCAAAGAGTTATTGGCCCACAGATGTCCATAGTGGCATTATAAACAATTACCAAAAATGGAAGCAACCCAAGTGTTCATCAGTCAATGAAAGGATAAATAAGATGTGGTTTATATGTACAATGGAATATTATTCAAGTGTAAACAGGAATAAAGTTCTGGTACATATGATAACATGGATGAACCTGGAAGACATCATGCTGAGTGAGATAAACCAGACACAAACGGACAAATAGTGTATGATTTCACTGATTTGAAATCATTAGAATAAGCAAACTTATAGAGTTAGAATCTAGAACATTGGTTACCAGGGGGTGGGGTGGGGATAAAGAATGGGAGGTTAAGAATTAAAATATACGGGATTCCTATTTAGAAGGATGGAAATGTTTTGGTAATGGATGGTGGTAATGGTAGCACAACATTGTGAAAATAATGGACAGCACTGAAATATAAGACTGAATGTAATTAAAAGCGCGTATTGTATATATGGCAACAATGGCTTCTTTTTATATCCATGGACTATTCTACACAGTAAACCTTAAGCTGAAACATGGACTAATAGTACAATTATAAAAATGTGCTATCATCAATTGTAGCAAATATTCCACACCAATGCAAGGTGTTAATATTGGGTGGTATATGGGAAAGCTGCATTTTATGCATGATTGTTTTATAAATCCACAAATTCTATAATAAAGGAAAAATGAATTAGTTGAATTTGACTTTGATAGGTTTTGATAAAATGTGCTTATTGTAGGTTGCAACAATATTTTTTAAACGTCAATTATATACACACAATGGAATCTAATTTGGCCTTAAAAAGAACTAAGTTCTCAGACATGCTGCAACATGGAATAACCTTGAAAACATTAAGCTAAGTGAAATAAGGAAGACACAAAGGACAAAGGTTGCATGGTGTCACTTATAAGATATGCCTAGAAATAGCAAATCCACAGAGACAGATAGTATATTAGAGGTTACCAGGGGCTGGGATGAGGTGGAAAGGAGTAGTGTATGTTTGGTGGGTATGGAGTATAAAAATAAAATTAGTAAAAAATATTTTGAAGCTTTTAGATTCTTTTGTTTAGTGTAGAGCTACCCTTTCCCAGGCAGTAAGTACATTTCCCAGTCACCTTTCTTCCTGTTGTGGCCATGTAACTAATTCTTGCCAGTAGAATCTGAGGGAAGTGATATGTGTTTTTTTCTGGATCAGTGAGGGCAGATGTGCCCTCTCCACTCCACTCATCTTTCTCCTCTTTGCCTGCTTGTTCGCTGTTTCCATTCATGGTGACCTCAAAGCAATATGTTAAAGATGACACAGCCTCTGTCTACTGAGTCACTGAATGAACTGTGCCCTTGCAGATCCCCCTTGCCCCTGACTATGTTAATTAAACTTTACATGAATAAGAAATAAATCTCAAATGTCTTAATCCACTGAGAATTTTTTCTCTATTATAGGACCTGGTATAACCTCAGATGTTACTGTATTATCTTACTTGCTAATTCTGCTCAACTTCTCCACTTGTTTTTTTTTTTTTTTTCAACCCTTAATCCATCTTGAATATATTCTAATGTACATCCAATGTCATTATGAAATAGAGGTAGACTCTCTGCAAATATCACGGCTGGCTGACCCTATTTTTATAAGAGAGAATAATTGCTTTCTGATCCAAACCTGCCTTGGGACAAAAGGCTTAGATATGTGGATAATTCTTCCAGATCACACAAGTGGAAACTTAGGCAAGATCTAAGAAGTGCTAGCTTGGGTAAAGATCAGATGTGGTTGTTGCTCGAGAACTACACCATTGGTTAGAGAATCAACAAGCATATAAAAAAGTCACTGTCATAGTTTGCCAGAGCTTCTATAACAAAACATCACAAATTGGTTGGCTTAAGCAGCAAGAATTAATTGGCTACAGTTTGGAGGTTAGAAGTTTGAAATCGAGGTATCAGCAGGCTATGCCTCCTACAAAGTCTGAAGCATTCTGGGATGGCTGGCAATCTATAGCTCAATCTCTACCTCCATCGCATGGTGATCTGTCTCCTTATGTCTCTTCTGTGGCTTGTAATGACTGAATGCATCTAAATTTCCCCTGCTTATAAGGACTTCATTCTGGCGCCATTTTAATAGGCTCTTCAAAGATCCTACTTACAAATGAGTTCAAACGCAGAGGACTGGGGGTCAGAAATTGAGCATGTCTTCTTGGAGGACTAGATTAACTCTGTCAGAGATATCATGATGAACCTACTTTCTCTAAGTTTCACGCAATCTTATTTTCATGCTAGTTTAACAAATATATTATTATTATTTATCAGCATTTTATTATTGAAATTATTTTTAAAAAGTCCTTATTTGAGAATGTGCTCAAAGACAGAAACTGTTCTCACTGATCTCACTCCTGGACTCCTCAACTTTGCTTTTGCAGACATTATAGAATAAAACAAAAAAATCTTGTTTATTCACTCTACTTAAATGTTACAAAAATCAAATCTCATTTGAGATCATCTATTCATCAATAATTAAGGGTGGCCAATAAGAGGTATTCTGTATTAAAATTCCTGCTCTTCTGAAGGACAAGTATAGTTGAGACATCACATTTTCTGGGCTGTTATAGTTTCACACTATAATTATTGTAAGAGAAAGTTCCTTAGAGTGATTCTGATAATCCAGTAAAAGGAGAAGAAACAAGATAAATAAAATCAAAGTTAAGAAAATGTCACTTTCAATTAAGAAGCCCCTTAGTGCCTTACACTGATTAAAAAAGTAAGTAGATAAATAGAAAAAAAAGTCATGCTCTGTGCCCATTCCCTAGAGAGTACAGCAATTACAGCTAGATTAATTTGGTTTCAAAGGAAAACATACAATCCACATTCCAGTTGCATTTAATTGATTTTAGGGAAATAAAAATAACTATCCAATCAAAGAAACGATAAAAATGTTTCACTGGCCAAGAAGGAGCCACTTGGCGTTATTGATTTTGTCACTGTATCCCTCCTCTTTCTACTGCATTCAATTGACCTAGTATAACCACACAGCAGTGAGTATTGAGATATCTGAAATGGAGGTCACGGCAGGGGAGAGCCTTCTCTTTTTCTAATGTGAAAAAAAAAATGTGGAAGAGGATGAAAAATAAATCTTACAGTACCAGGAAGCCACCATTTGGCATGTTCAAGTTTAGCATCACATGACTGTGATTAAAAGTGTTGAAGGTCCCTTTTTTTTTTTTTTTTTTTTTTACATTCAGAGCTTCTGTGTCTCATTATTGGTATAAAGGGTAAAAAGCAAAGTATAAAATGGTAATTTAGTTTTCAGAGTAGTGGCAACATATTCATAAATATATTCGTGTTGCCAAATCAGTGATGTGACAATTATAAACCCAAAAAGAGGGGGGGATAATTCTGTAACTGGGTCTAAGGATGATGATAGCAAACAAATATTCAAGAAGGCAAATAAACATTAGAGACTGACAACTCCAGCATGAATGGTTCCTCTTACCCTGGGACCTACTGCCTAGAGTAGCCCACTGAAGAAGCAGCTTAAAAACATATATCGACACCTGTAATTGTTTAACCCTATAATTTTTTATTTGGGGCACATATTTGAAACTCCTGATTGTTTTAGTCTGCCTTAACATGTTAATATGATGCTATTGTCCTTTTTAACAGTCACATAGACCTATACTTGCATGGGAGCTTCTATTTATGGGGAGTTGACTATGTATCTCTTTCAGTACTCCTCTTCTTAGGAATCCACAGTGTGAATTTTACTTTCCAAGTTGCATCAAAGCTTCTCAAACTATATGTGGTCAAGTATCAGTTTTCTTACTTCTAATCCATCATAGTCCAATATTTTGTCTTCAGCATTTGACTGTTACTTAGATTATGCCACATATGACTCATCATGCAAACTGGTCCATAATTCTGCTCAGTGAGTTGAGTAAATTAAACATGTTCTTGGAAGGTGCAGGGATGCCACATTGCCATGAGAGTTTCTAAAAATTAGTCTCAATTATTGTATTGATTTCATCAAGGACCAGTAACAATGAGTTTGTGTATCAATTCCAATCCAAAAATTATAATTTGAATTGAACTATATTTAACCCAAATCATAAAAATTTAGAGAACTAATTTAAAACAAATACCCCTCCCCCCACACACACACACATATACAACTTCAAAATTTGCTGAATTCATGTCTGGCTTTTAAAAAATGATATGATACCAGACAAAAACTTAATTTTCTTTGCATAAATAACATCTGGAAATAGCAGAGATTTCAGGAGAAAAAAAGAGGCACCTTCACAATATTAGAGATAGGCTGTTAAAGTAAGCTTTGACTGTCTTAAGTACCCAATAGTCTCATTATTTTATCCCCTTAGTTTCCCTTTTTGTTGTTTACTAAAATAATATAATTTTCTAATAATTCCATACCTAAAAAGTAAAATTATTTTTTAGTAAAATGACCAAAAATTGACCCAACTCAAAGAAACACATATGTATATGACCAATTTCATATGGTGAGTCCCAGAACAAAGAAGAAAATTGATATGTCCTTTTTGTAGGAAAAAATGGATAAAGATGATGTCAAAATTCCGTGATCAATAATGCTAAATGGAAGCTGTAATAAAAATAAGACCATTTCATAGTATTAGGAAAAAAACAATAACAGAAACACCAACAAAACTTCCTCCTTGTACCAATACACTTAAAGTTGAAAAATAAGAACATAGATTATCTGAGAAGAAGAAACATATGGACAAAGATAATATTTTAAAGGTAAAAAGGGAGACAAAGGAAAACAAGCAGGTAGGTATTTCAGTACAATCTACAGGAAGAAACCAAAGCAGCTAGCATGGTCTTCTAAACCATATAATTACTAACGGCAGACATTTGAAGGCAAGAAAGAAAACCAGTTACTCATTTGGAAATGAGCTCTAATATTGGGAAAGTCTTTTTATATTGATGCTTTCATGTGGTCCATACAAAGCAGTCTTTTAATTAAAAATGTTTGCTTTAGAATTTATCTGTATTACCTGAAACCCTAGGTGTTCAACTTTTTAGTGACAGAGCCCAGAGCCATACACCTGTGATTTATACCCACACAATAGAACTTGCATAATTATTTAACAACTATTGACAGAGAACCTGCTCTGTGTCAGGCATTGAAGGCTGAGAATAAAAAGACAAGTATTTCATATTGTATACCATTAAGAAAGAAAAGTTATATAATACAAAAGGAATTTTTAAAAGTAACAATTATTTCCATATTTGCACTCTCTAAACTGAGTAATCTTTTAAATTGCTAACATTTCAAAAGAAATATATTTAGCTCAACCCAAATAGCTCAAAATAAATTCAGAGAGATTGACATTGTCAACATGGTGATGTAACACTTCCCTGGAAAAGTCCTCCCTCAGAATCAACAAATAAAAGGGCAAATCAACACTTGCTTAGAACTCTGGAGGATGGTAGAGACAGGAGAAGACTCCACAAATGCTGAAATTAAGAAATAGAAAAATAATCTTCAAGAGCAGGTAGGAGATGTTCTTCACAGAGCCATCAGTACAGACGCTTCCCCTTACTTCGTCCCGCACAGCTTGGGAGTCTTGCTGAGGCAGCATGGTCCAGGACCCCCCTGCCACGTACGCAGACTATAGAGCCACTCACAGCAGTGAGTTAGAACTCCATGCATATCCAGACACAGGGACCCCAGTCCTCAGAGGCCCAGGATGGAACAAAAGCAGCAAACAAAAGGGAATGCAGGCGGGGCGGAGGAAAGACTGTGAGAAAACTTTTGGCAAGAGGTATATACACTCAATTCATTCTCTTTTGGCTGGACTATCTAAATGCAAAATGAACCTTTTGGACAGATCCACTTTTCTGAATTAACCTCATCTGGGATACCTTAACTGGGAACAAACCAGAGTCCTAAAAGCCTCACAGAAATAAAATGGGAGAGTGTAAACTGGAACTGCTCTAAGACAGGATGGGTCCCAAACTTGAAACATGTAAGTAAAAGGGGCCACTGAGTGTGGGAGAGAATTTAAACAAATCATAGGAGCTGGGAAGGAAATTTTGCATAAAAACAAACAGAACAGATAAAGATTCCCAGAGAAGGAACAGAGAGAAGAAACCTTTCTCCTGGGGGAGAAACAATTGCACATAAAAAAACCACAATCTTAAAAATTTCACCACATATCTAGGGCAAGAATCAAATGAAGAAGAGCTGAGAAAATCTGAACAGGTAAATATGGGCTTCTCTAAAAATCAAGAAAAAGTTGGGCCAAGCATCAAAAAAAGAACATTAACACAAAGGCAATCAACAATAAAACCCTATACAAGAGGGAGAAACTGACCTTCAGAGTTAACACATCAAAATAATAACATGCCCAGACATTAGCAAAAAATTACAAACCATACTAAGAAACAGGAATGTAGACCTCAATCAAGAAAACAAATTACAACTTCAGAGGAGACACAGAATTTGGAAGAACTAATCAAAGTTGTTAAAACATTTTTCCTAAAACAATTTAAGGAGATGAAGGAAAATATTTATATAGAGTTTAAAAGGATATTAAGATGCCAACATATGAATTTAAAGAGAAATTTGAAAGTTTAAAAAGAATCATAGAAATTATGGGGTGAAAAGCACAAAAATGGAGATTAAAAATACACTTGAGGCATACAACAGCAGATTTGAACAGGCAGAAGAAAGAATCAGTGAAGTAGAAGTGAGGACTATCAAAATCATATAGTCAGAAGAATAGATAGATAAAAGAGAGGGAAAAAAAGCTGTCTCAGCAATTTGAGTGACAGCCCAAATCATGCAAACATTTATACATCATGGGTATCCCATAAGGAGAAGGGAAAAGGGACAGAAAGAATATTTGAGGAAATAATGGCCAGAAATATCCCAATTAATAATGGCCAGAAATTTCCCAACTATTATGAAAGACATAAAAATACATGTCTGACAAGTGCAATGAACTCCAAACAATAAACAGACACAAATAACTTGAAAGTGAAAGTTTGGACAAAGATATCCCATGCAAAGAATTACCAAAAAAAAAGCTGAGTTAGCTATACTAATATTGGACAAAATAGGCTTTAATTCAAAAGCTGTTATAAGAGACAAAGAAGGACAGTATCTATTAATAAAAGGATCAATCCACCCAGAAGAAATAACTACTATAAACATTGTGCATCTAACAACAATGCCCCAAAATATGTGAGGCAAATGCTGGCAAAACTGAATGGAGAAATAGAAACCTGTACAATAATAGTTGGAGAATTTAGTGCACCATTCTCATCAATAGACAGAACATCTAGACAGAAGTTCAATAAGGAAACAGAGAACCAGATTAAAGAACAAGACTTAACAGACATATACAGAACAATTGCACCCCAATACAGCAGGATATACAATCTTCTCAAGTGCATATGGAGCATTCTTCAGAATACACCACATGTTGGGGCAGAAAACTAATCTCAATAAATTTATATAGATTAAAATTATACAAAATATCTTTTCTGAAATAACAGGTGGAAAACTGAAAAATCTACAAATATAAATAACATACTCAAACAATCAGTAAGCCAAAGAAAATTGCAAGGAGGAATCAGTTACTATCTTGAGACAAATGAAAACAAGATCACTGCATATCAAGGTAGTACTGAGAGGGATATTTTTAACCCTAAATGAATATATAGAAGAGTATCAATGCTTAATTTGTACAGAATTTCTATTGGGGTTGATTGGAAAGTTTGGAAAATGAATGGTGGTGATGGTAGCACAAAATTGTTAGTGTGATTAACAACACTGAATTATATATGTGAATATAAAATTCATTAAGATGTCAAATCTATCTAAACTGCTTTATAGATTCAATGCAAACCCAATTAAAATTCCAACAGCCTTTTGTAGAAATGGAAAAGCCTACTATCAAATTTATTTTGAAGATTAAGTGGTCCAAATAGCCAAAAACATCTTGAAAAAGTGTGAAGTCCGAGGACTCACATTTACTCAATCTACAACAAATTACTAAGCTACATTGGTCAAAACAGCAGGTTATCGGCACAAGGATAAATATACTGACAAATGGAATTGAGATCCTTGCATCTGTGGCCAATTGATTTTTGACAAGATTTCTAAGACCACTGAATTAGGAAAGAATAGCCTATTCAACAAATGGTGCTCAGAGAACTGTATATCCACATGCAAAGAATGAAGGAGGGCTCCTATCTCACACCATATATAAAATTTAACTCAAACAGATTAAATACCCAAATGTAAGATCCGGTACTATAAAGCTCCTAGAATAAAATGCAGGGAAAAATCTTCAAGATCTTATGTGAGGCAATGGTTTCTTAGACTTAAACCCAAAGCACAAACTACAAAAGAAAAAATAGATGAAGGGGACCTCATCAAAATTAAAAACATTTTTTCCTCAAAAACTTAGATGAAAATAAAACGACAACTTATTCATTGGGAGAAAATATTTGGAATCCACATATTCCTTAAGGCTTTAGTATCCATAATATATAACGAAATCCTACAAATCAACAATAAAAGTCATGCAACTCAATTAAAAAATGGACAAAAGACTCAAATAGATATTTCTCCAAAGAGGATATAAAAATGGCTAAAAAGCATATTAAAAGGTGCTCAACATCACTAGCTTTTAGGAAAATGCATATCAAAATCACAATGATATACCATTTTACACCCACTACAACGGCTACTACTAAAAAAAAAAATTACAAGTGTTGGAAATGTTGTGAAGACGTAGGAATACTCTTTCATTGCTGGTGCAACTGTAAAATAGTACAAACACTGTGGAAAACAGTTTGGCAGATCCTCAGAAAGCTAAGTATAGAATTACTATATGACCTAATTCTTCATTACTCATAAACACACACACCACACTTATATATGAAATCATCACCAAAATCAAGATAATGAATACATCCATCACCCCAGAAAGTTTCCTCAGGCCCTTGGTAAACCCTCAGTCAGATGCCCTACTTCCCCATCTACAGGCAACCACTGATCTATTTCATGTATCAAAAGTTCATTGTTTTTTATTGCTAAATAGTATTGTATTGTATTTTTTTTTTTAATAATGAATTTGTTGATGGATATTTGGGCCAGTTTTTGGCGATGACAACTAAATCTGCTATGAACAGTGTTATACAAGTCTTTCTGTGGATGCAAAGGTTCATTTCTCTTGGGTAAATACCTAGGAGTAGAGTGCCTGTATCATATGGTAGGTGTATGTTTAATTTTTAAAGAAACTTTCAAATGTTTTCCAACGCAATTGTACCATTTTACAATCCCACCAGCATTGTATGAGTTTTCCTACTCCTTTAAATCATAGCCAAAACCTGGTTTGTTCCATCATTTTATTTTCAGTCATTCCAATGTGCATGAAATGGTATCTCATTTTGGTTTTAATTTTACGTTTCTCTAACTATTAATGATGTTGAGCATCTTTGCACATGTTTTCTTTGTATATATCTTGTTTTGTGATGTATCTGTTCAAATGTTTACACTTTCTTAATTGGGGTAATTGAATTTTGGGAATTCTTTATGTATTCTAGATAAAAGTCACTTATTAGATATATAATTTGCAGAGGTTTTCTTACAGTGTTTGGTTTGTCTATCATTCTTTAAGTGTTTTTGAAGACCAAAGTTTTAAATTTTAATAAAAACAATTTATTAATTTATGTATTTTATTGATTGTGTTTTTAGTGTCATACCTAAGGTATCATTACCTTATTCAAGTTTATAATGATTTTTTACTAAATTTTTTCTAGAACATTTTATAGTTTTTAATTTTTCATTTAGGTCTATGATTTTTTTTTTTTTGAGTTAATTTTTTTATGTGGTACATGTTGTGAATCCAAATATATAGATTTAAGTATGGATATCCAATTGTTCTAGCACTGTTTTTTTTAAGGACTATTCTTCCTTCACCAATCTGTCTTTGGCCCTCTGTCAAAAATCAACTGGCCATATTTGTGTGGTTCTATTTCTAGAACTTCTGTTCTGTTCCATTGATCTATTTGTCTATCTTTATGGCAATTACCACACTGCATGGAATACTGTAGCTTTATATATATATATTTTTTACTTATTACCATTTACTTTTGTATTAAACTTTTTTGTCAATAATATAAAATTTACAGAAAAGTGGAAAAAATAGCTAAAAACCTTACAAACACCTATATTGTAGTTCTCAGAGTCAGTAAAAAAAGAGCATTCTACTTATATTTATACTATTAACCATAATCTTCCTTCACCACCAAAATCACTATGTTAAGCAGTTCCTAGATTATCCTCTATTTCCCTTTCAATTGACTTATTTATCTACAGACTACCCTTTTCAGCCACAATCACATTTATAAATCGGCAGTGTTAGTTATACTCAGAATGTGTTACCATCAACTCTACTCATTTCCACACTTTTACAATAAACCTTATTAAAAATTCTACATACAATAAGCATCATCTCCAATTCTCAACCCACATTCTATCTCCTAGTAACCTCTAATCTACAGTTTACCTCCAATAGTTTTCTCATCATATTCAGTTTATATTAGTGAGACCATACAATATTTGTCCTTTTGTGTCAGGCTTATTTCGCTCCACATAATATGCTCAAGGTTCATCCATGTTGTCATATGCATCCCAATTTCATTTCTTCTTATACCTAAATCATATTCCATTGTATTAATATACCACATTTTGTTTATTCATTCATCGGTTGATGGAAACTTGGGTTGTTTTCAATTTTAGCAATTGTGAATAATTCTGTTATGAACAGCAGTGTGTAAATATCAGTTCATATCCTTGCTTTCAGTTTTTCTGACTATATTCCTAGTAATGGGATTGCTGAATCATATGGCAGTTCTATACTCAGCTTCTTGTGGTACCGCCAAACTGTCTTCAGAAGAAGCTGCACCATTCTACCTTCACACCAATAGTGAAGGAGTGTTCCTATTTTTCCACATCCACTCCAGTACTTGTAGTTTTCTGCTTGTTTTTTTTTTTTAAATAATGGTCATTCTATAAGGTGTGAAATGATATCTCATTGTAGTTTTGATATGCATTTCTATAATAGGAGTGATGTTTGAATATTTTTCACGTACTTTTTGGCCATTTGTATTTCCTCTTTGAAAAAATGTCCATTCAAGTCTTTTGCCAATTTTTTTTTTAAAAAATTGGGTCACTTATCTTTTTATGGTTGAGTTGGATGATCTCTTTATATAACATGGGTATAAAACCCTCATCAGATATGTGGTTTCCAAATATTTTTTTCCCACTGAGTATGCTGCTTTTTTACTTTCTTGACAGTCTTTTGAAGCACAAAAGTGTTTAATTTTGAGAAGGTCCCATTTATCTATTTTTTCTTTCATTGCTCATTGCTTTGATTGTAACCACAAGACTTAAAGATGTTTCCCTACACTTTCTTCTAGGAGTTTTTTTATTTAGGTCCTTGGTGGTAAAAGACTTAAAGCTTTCCCACTGAGATCAGGAATAAGAAAACGATGCCTGCTGTTACCACTGTTATTCATTATCATCCTAGAAAATCTAGCTAGAGCAATTGGGCAAGAAAAAGAAATAAAAGGCATCCACAAGGAAAGGAAGAAGTAAAATTTTTGCTATTTGCTGACGATATGATCCTAAACCTAGAAAATCCCAAAACATCCACAACAAAGCTAATAGAGCTAATAAACGAGTTCAGCACAGTGGTAAGATACAAGATTAATGTGTAAAAATCAGTAGCATTTCTATACTCTACTATAAAAATCAGATGAGCATTCTAAGGAGGAAGTCAGGAAAAAATCCCTTTTCCAGTAGTGACTAAAAGAATCAAATATTTTTAGGAATAAACTTAACCAAGGACTTAAAGGACTTGTATTCAGAAAACTAAAAAACTTTGCTAAGAGAAACTAAAGAAATAAATGGAAGGACATTCCATGTTCACGGACTGGAAGACTAAATATCATTAAGATGACAATTCTACCCAAATTGATATATGGATTCAATGCAGTCTCAATAAAACTTCTAACAGCTTTTTTTTCAAAACTGGAAAAGCAAATTATCAAATTTATTTGGATGGGTAAGGGATCCCAAATGGCCAAAAATATCTTTAAAAAGAAGAAATAAGTAGAGGTATCTCACTTTCTGACTTTAAACCATATTACATAGCTACAATGGCAAAAAAAAAAAAAAAAAGAAAAAGAAAAGAAAAAGATAGCATGGTACTGGCATAAAAATAGACATGTTGATCAATGAAATTGAATTCAGAGTTCAGAAATAGGCCCTCACATTTATGGTCAAGTGATTTTTGACAAGGCTGTCAAACTCAAACAGCTGACCCAGAACAGTCTATTCAACAAATGGTGCTGGGACAACTGGATATTCATATCCAAAAGAAAGAAAGAAAATTTCTATCTCACAATCTACTTTTAACTGATGTTATTTCACTTCCTGTGTAAACCTTACAAGAGCACACTTCCATTTCTTCCTTTTTTGCCTTTTTTATTGCTTAAATATCTTTCACATCTGCATTTTTTGCAACCACAATACTTTATTTTTGCTTTAGTCAATTATATTTGTATTTTAAGGAAAGTTAATAAGAAAATATTTTATTTTATATTTATTTATGTAGTCACCATCTTCAATAGTCTTCATTTCTTTGTTCAGATCCACACTGCCATCTAGTATCAATTTCCTTCAACATGAAGGACTTCAATTAATATTTCTTCTAGTGGCAGTCTCCTGGTCATAAATTCTTTCAGCTTCTGAACTTCTGATAAAGTCTCTCACTTTTGTTTTAGAAAGACATCTTGTTGGTGGTTTAGTATTCTAGGTTAACAATTTTCCCCCTCTACTTTAAAGATGTTGCTCCATGATCTTCTGACTCTCAATATGTATGATAAGAAAACTGCTGCATCCTTAATTTCATTCCTCTGTACATGGTGTCTTTGTTCAATGTATGCTTTTAAGTCTTTTCTATTTCTCACAAATTTTAAGCAATTTGATTTAGACATGCTTTGTCATTCTCTTCATATTTTTATGTTTTGGGTATGTTAAGATTCTTAGATTGTGGGCTATAGAAAACTATCAAATTTAGAAAAATTTCAGCCTCTATTACATCAAATATTTTTTCTGTATCCCTCTACACATTTATGAGGTTGTTTTAATTTGTCCCACAGATCATAACACTCTATTTCACAATTCATTTTGGATCACTTCTACTGCCGTATTCTAAATGCCATTTCTTCTGCAGTATCTAACCTGCCTCTAATCTCATCCATCTTATTTTTCATTCCAGATGTAGTTTTCATCTGTAGAATTATGATAGTATGAGATATAGCTATATCTATTACTTAACATATTCTATCTCCTCTTAATTCTTGAACATATGGAATACAGTTAACAGTAACTATTTAATTATCCCTGTCTCCTAATTCTATCATTTGTGAAATGTCTGGGATAGGTCTGATGTTTTGTTTCTCTTTATGGATTGAATTTTGTTGCTTTTTTGCATGTCTGCTAACTTTTTATTGAATGTCAGATAATGCAAATTTTACCTTCTTGGTTGCTTGATATATTTGTATTCCTAAAAATATTTTAAGATGTATTCTGGGAAGCTCTTAAGTTATATGGAAACAGTTTGATCCTTTTGCGTCTTGCTTTTCAACTTTGCCAGGTGTTTCAGAATGGCATTTTCTTTCTAGGACTGTGGTCATACTCTTCTAAGTACTCTACCAATATTCCCTGAACGATGACATTGTCCATTCTGACCAGTAGAAACATGAACTATTTTCAGTCCTTTTTCACTTTAAGGATTATTCCCCCTACTCTGTTCAGGTAGTTCTTCCCCTGATCAATACTCATGTGAAGATTTGAGAGTGACACTCTGTGGACACCCAGGGTCTCCAGCACAAGGCCTTTGTGCTCTAGCTGCTTTGGCTCCATAGGCTCTCAGCTCTGTCTCCTCAACTCAGGGAGACTGATAAACTCTCCCTGGTTCTGTCCCCTGCACTGCATCCTGGAAATGCTTAGGACAACCATTGGGTTTATCTCCTTCATTTCCTAGCTCTTAGGGATCACTAATCTTTATTGCATAATTAAGTCGATTTCTCAAACACTGTAGTTTCACAAATTTTGTTGGTTTCTTAGTGGTTTCAGGCAAGAGGATAAATCTCATATCTATTATTCATCTTGGCCAGAAGAAGAAATCCCATCACTCTCTACTGCTCCTTGAGTATAAATATTATCCATTTCATCTAAGTCTGCAAAGTTAGAAGCATTCAGTTGTAGATAATAGTCATTAAGGATATTTGTTATTTTTTCCATTACTATAGATTTACTGTATTTCCCTCAGTGACAACAAATATATATATATATATATATATTTATATACATATATTCCATATGTATTGTAGTAAAATTTATGTACATGGATGGATAGGTGAATAGCTAGATGAAAAACCATATGGGAAGTTTTTCTGTTGCTCAATTTAGACTTTGTTACTAATATTCTACATTTTATAACCAATAATTTTAAGTAACCTATGTAACTAATTAAACCAGATCTCTTTTCTTGAAATGTCTACTGCAAAATACTTATAACACAATGGAATAGATGTACAAAAATACAAACACTCACATATGTGTATACATACACACAAATACTGCTTACTCTGGAGATATGCAATTTGCCGCTAACAGGTCCAAGACTTTACAAATTCTTCAAGGAGTTTTTTTCCATTTATTATTATAGAGAGCATCCTTTTAATCCTATAGATCCTTTCAGTTTAAATCCTAAATTCTCTGATGGTACATATTTTCTTCTCGTACTATGCCAATCTGACTTCTGACACCATTCACACCCTTGAAACTACTTCTATGAGTTTTCTAAGGCTGCCATACAAATTACCACAACCTGGGTGGCTTAAAACAAGATTCATTTTCTTGATCAAACACCGGGATGAAGGGGCCAAGATGGCGTTAGTGTAGGATGGCACACACTGCAAGCTCCCAGAGCAAAGCCGATTGTGGACGGGGTCCTGCCCAGGAGTCTGTGCTGTGCACGTGTGGAGTGAGAAGCTTGGGACATATATCTGCGCGGATCAACGGCGTGGACAGAACGGTAGAGATTTGTGAGTTTTAAGGCTCCTGGTGGTGTTTGGCACAGACGGCTGAGCCCCGCGGTAAGGGAGGAAAAATAAAATAAAATAAAACAGCCATCTGGAGCCGCGAGCAGGGCGAAAAAGTTTTATTTTCTGGAGATCTGGCTGCCTGGCGCCCCTTGAACCTTGTGTGAACAGAACAAATGAGCTAATCAGCACCCGGTGAACCGGAGGGGGGGATTTTAGTCGGGGAACGGAGCTGATTTCCCTAGCCACCCAGGGATAAGACCCGGGCCGCTGCGGAGCCAGGAAGGGAAACTTCCCAAAAAAGGGAGGGTTCTGTTGGAAGACAGGGAAGGGTATTTTATATTTTTAGAACTCGATCTGGCTGCCTGCACCACCCCATAGCTTTGGGGAGCAGATAAGCCGACCTGAAGCAGCATTAGGCTGAGAGCAGACGCGAATCTGCACTCAAACTGATTTACTGAGCAGCCCGGTGACGCTGGAGCTCGGCTCCAGAAGGGGCGGAATCCGCCATCTTTAGCACTCCTCACTGACTAACAACAGAGCTACAGCTAACCTGGGGAGTCCGGAAAGTGGGACGTGCTTGATTAATTTCCACGGGCCCAGCTAGGGTCCCTTCCGTAAGGGGGTTGGTCTAGAGGAGGAATTATTTTGGGTCCTGTATTTGGCTAAAAAAATAAAAATTAAAAAAAAAAGTGAGGTTACCTCAACAAATGAAAAATAATTTTTTTTAAATTTAGTTCAATAGCTAAAAGCTGCTTCAGGACCTGCATACAGAACCCTGTGGGGAAATTGATTGATAAACAAAAGTAGGCAGGAAGGATCCACGTGGACCCTAGGGGAATCATTGAGCCCCCTTAGCTCTGTTTGACTGCTTGCCTGTGTGGATCTTTGGCTTCTCTCCGTTTCTTTTTGGTCTCTTGCTATTATTTCCTCTTTCCTGCCCCCTTCCTTTTTCCTTCTATTTTTTTTTTTTAATAGGTACTGCCAGCTTGTCGCTTCTTTGCTGGGCTTCTTCTACAGTAATTTCCCATTCGTTGTATATATTGATTCTGTATTAAAAACTATAGCTTATCGTTCCTGCATCTTAATGCCTTCTGTTTTCTGTTGTGGCTCTTAGAGACAACATTTTTTCAAAGGCCCACAACTTAAGGGTGTCAATTTCTATTCCATCTATTTTTTTTTCTTCTTCTTCTTCTTTTTTATTTTATTAGTATTAACTTTTTCCTTTCAGACCTTTCTTTACTATTTCTCTCCCTCCTCATAATTCTAGCCTTCTAAATCACTATATATATATATATATTCCTCCATTTGTTTTCCCAGTCCATTGTAGGGACTCCATATTTTTTCTAAGTACTCTACACTGCCTACACAAGTTAAATATTCATCTCATTAAGTCTCATTTTGCCCCTCTTCTAACTTTTATCAATATTTCTATTATCCTTCTGCCTTCCTTACATCTTTTGATTCCTCTGGCCCTAACCTTTTGCCTTCAAGGGAACATAGAAAGAAGCAAGGAAATAAAATAAGAAGAAAAACTGCCAAAGAGAAAACTTAACTCACATGCAGAACCAACAGCTAAATAAAATTCTAGAGCATAGAGAAAAGCTGATCAACTGAACAAACCCATCAAGATAATATGATGACCAGAGGGCAACAGAAAAATACAAATGACTCTGAGAAACTGGAAAACATGGACCAGTCCAATGCATAAAATAAAAACCAGGAAGCAATACAGAACATCGAACAACTAATCAAAGCTATCCAAACAAATATCATGGACCAACTTAAAGAACTGAAGGAAGAGATTAAGGATATAAAGAAGAAACAGGGAGAACATACTGAAGAAATAGCTAACACGCCTAAAAAGGTAATGGATATGATGGTGAACAAAGGCACAAGCCAAGAAATGAAAAAGACACTGGACTCACATGGCAGCAGATTTGAACAGGCAGAGGAAAGAATTAGTGATATGGAAGACAATACAGTTGAAATCAAAGATATTGTAGAACAGATAGACAAAAAGATAGAAAAAATCCAGCACGGTCTCAGGGAATTAACCGATAATACAAAACGCACAAACATATGCATTATGGGCATAATAGACATAATAGAATTAATAGACATATACAGAACACTACACCCAAATACAGTGGGATTTACATTCTTCTCGAGTGCACATGGAACATACTCCAAAATAGACCACATGCTAGGCCACAAAACAACACTCAATGAATTCAGAAAGATTGAGATTATACAAAGTAATTTCTCTGACCACAACGGAATGAAGTTGGAAATCACTAAAGGCCAGAAAAACAGGTTAGGCACAAGGATATGGAAGTTAAACAACACACTCTTAGACAAACAGTGGGTCAAAGAGGAAATTTCAAAAGAAATCAGCAACAACCTTGAAACTAATGAAAACGACAACACAACATATCAAAACCTATGGGATGCAGCGAAAGCAGTCCTGAGAGGGAAGTTCATAGCCATAAATTCATATATAATAAAAGAAGAAAGAGCTAAAATTGAAGACCTAACTGCATACTTGGAGGAATTGGAAAAACAACAACAAACTAAACCTAAAGGAAGTAGAAAGAAGGAAATAACAAAAATTAGAGCAGAACTAAATGAAATAGAGAATAAGAAAGCACTGGAAACAATAAACAAAACCAAAAGCTGGTTCTTCGAGAATATCAACAAAATTGACAAACCCTTAGCCAGACTAACAAAGAAAAAGAGAGAACAGATGCAAATACATAAAATAAGGAATGAGCAAGGTGATATCACTACTGACCCCACAGAAATAAAGAGTATCATAAGAGGATACTTTGAAAAATTATATGCCAACAAGAATGACAATTCAGAGGAAATGGACAAGTTTCTAGAAACCCACAAACAGCCGACATTGATGAAAGAAGAAATAGATGAACTCAACAGTCCAATTACACGTAAAGAGATAGACTCAGTCATTAAAAACCTCCCAACTAAGAAGAGTCCAGGACCAGATGGCTTCAGAACTGAATTCTACCAAACATTCCGGAAAGAGCTAACACCAATTCTATTTAAGCTCTTCCAAAAAATAGAAGTAGAAGGAATATTACCTAACTCATTCTATGATGCCAATATTACCCTAATACCAAATCCAAATAAAGATACCACAAGAAAGGAAAATTACAGACCAATTTTTCTAATGAACCTAGATGCTAAAATCCTTAACAAAATACTTGCTAATCGCATTCAACAACATATCAAAAGGATTATACACCATGATCAAGTGGGTTTCATCCCAGGTATGCAAGGATGGTTCAATATAAGAAAAGTAATCAATGTAATACACCACATAAACAGATTGAAAGAAAAAAATCACATGATCATCTCTATAGATGCAGAAAAAGCATTCGACAAAATACAGCACCTTTTCCTCATAAAAACACTACAAAAGATAAGAATAGATGGAAACTTTCTGAAAATGATAAAGGGTATATATGAAAACCCCAAAGCTAACATCATTTTCAACAGTGAAATCCTAAAGGCCTTACCTCTGAGAGCGGGAACAAGACAAGGATGCCCACTATCACCACTCCTATTTAACATTGTCTTAGAAGTACTTGCACGAGCCCTGAGACAAGAAAAGGACATAAAAGGCATCCAGATTGGAAAAGAAGAAGTAAAAATTTCATTACTTGCAGATGACATGATCCTATACATAGAAAGCACTGAGAAATCTACAACAAGGCTTCTAGAACTTATAAAGGAGTTCAGTAATGTTGCAGGCTATAAGATCAACACTCAAAAATCAGTAGCATTTATGTACACCAATAACGAGCAAACTGAGGAGGAAATCAGGAAAAAAATACCATTTACAATAGAAAATAAAAGAATCAAATACCTAGGAATAAATTTAAATAAAGATGTAAAGGTCTTATATACAGAAAACTACACAACACTGTTAAAGGAAATCAAAGAAGACTTAAATAAATGGAAAAATATTCCCTGTTCATGGATAGGAAGACTAAACATCATCAAGATGTCTATCCTACCCAAACTAATCTACAGATTTAATGCAATCCCAATAAAAGTCAACACTCTATTTTTTAAGGAACTGGAAAAACTAACCACAAAATATATTTGGAGAGGCAAGAGGCCCCGAATTGCCAAAGATATATTGAAAAAGAAAAATGAAGTTGGAGGTATCACATTACCTGACTTTAAAACATACTACAAAGCTACAGTGATCAAGGATAGACCTACTGACCAATGGAAACGAATTGAGAGTTCTGATATAGATCCTCACATATACAGTCATCTGATATTTGACAAGGCCACGAAGCCCACTCAGTTGGGAGAGAATGGCCTCTTTAACAAGTGGTGCTTGGAGAACTAGATATCCATATCCAAAAGAATGAGAGAATACCATCTCACACCTTATACAAAAATCAACTCAAGATGGATCAAAGATCTAAATATAAGAGCCAAAACCATAAAAACCTTGGAAGATAATGTAGGGAGGCATCTACAGGACCTTATAATAGGAAATGGTTTCATGAACTTCACAGCCAAAGCACGAGCAGCAAGAGAAAAAATTGATAAATGGGATCTCCTCAAAATTAAAAACTTCTGCACCTCAAAGGATGTTATTAAGAAAATAAAAAGGCAGCCTATCCAGTGGGAAAAAATATTCGGCAACCATATATCTGATAGGAGCCTAATATCCTGCATATATAAAGAAATCATACACCTTGAAAATAAAAGGACAAACAAACCATTTAAAAAATGGGCAAGTGACCTGAAAAGACACTTCTCCAAGGAAGAAATACAAATGGCTAAAAAGTACATGAAAAAATGCTCAACATCACTTGCTATCAGGGAAATGCAAATCAAAACTACAATGAGATACCATCTTACACCCATCAGAATGGCAGCTATTAAAAAAACAGGAGACACTAAATGTTGGAGAGGATGTGGAGGAATAGGAACCCTCATCCACTGCTGATGGAACTGTGGTATGGTCCAGCTACTGTGGAGGATAGTTTGGCGGTTCCTCAGAAAACTAGCAATAGATCTTCCGTATGATCCAGCAATTCCACTGCTGGGTATATACCCAGAAGAACTGAAAACAAAAGTAGAAACTGATATATGCACACCAATGTTCATAGAGGCATTGTTCACCATTGCCAAAAGTTGGAATCAGCCCCGGTGCCCATCAACAGACGAATGGATAAGCAAAATGTGGTACATACATACAATGGAATATTACTCAACTGTAGGAAGGAACAAAGTGCTAACACATGGAATAATGTGGATGAATCTTGAAGACCTTATGTTGAGTGAAGCAAGCCAGGCACTGAAGGATGAACAGTATATGACCTCACTGATCTGAACTGAGGAAAGTGAGCAGTCTCTGAGAACCACTGTCTGAAAGATAGGTTAACAAAGGAAAGTAAGAAAAGAGCAGGCTTTGAGCCATCACCCATATGGACATAATCTATGGTAAAGGGATAGAGTGTGGTTGCATGTTGGGGATGGGGCAGATGTGTGGTGGTGTTCCTGGGTTTGGTGGTGCAGCACTGGGGGGTGGGTGGATTAGGAAGGGCAGGTTCAAATCCCCAGGGCATGTAACTGTGAATCTTGACATTTCATGGGTACGGAGAGGGTGGTATCATGGGCCCTGGGGGGCTGGGGGGAAGGGAACAGTCAAGATCTAATGGTGTGTTTGGTGGTCATGGGGAAGGTTTTTCATTACCTTACAGTAATGGATACAGGACATGGTAAATATCATCAAAATTATTAAACTGTATCATCTAAATTGTAAACTATACTGTAAATCATTGACAATGTTTAGTTGCTATATTTTGCTATCTGTATAACAGTTATAACAATGTTAAAATTCAAAAAAAAAGGGGGGGTTAATATGGGGTGGGGAAGGATGGGTGGTTTGGTATCTGGGAGTATCCGGCACTCCGTGTGTGACTTTGCTGTGACCTAAAACTTCTTTGAATATCAAATGAAAAATTGGGTGACAATGGGGATTGAGAGGGGGAAGGTGTCACGGCACACCAGACATCCAATAACACAGTGATAAAAGGAAGGAAAGAAAAGGAAAAGAGAAAGGGAAAAAAAAAAATGAATATATATATGAATATATATACATATTTTTAAAGGCATTTCCTTTGCCTTTTTGCCCATTTTTTGAATGTCCCAATCCGCTAATTATATTTTATATCATTTTGTTTTTTGTTTGATTATTTGTTTTTTTTTTCCTCTTCTTTTTTTTTTTCCCCCCTGAGTTTCCTTATGTTTGTCTCTTGCATGTAAGCTTATCATACTTGTTTCTTTTTCCTAGTAAGTGTATTTGATTATTTTATGGACTACATGTTCATGGAGGATTCAGATCACAGAAGGGTTACAATGGGTATTGCAGGGGATTATTGGTGCGGGGTGTCTGGGAGGGGGGTTTCATGGGAATTAGTTCATCTGAATATACATGAAAGATATACAAAATCGTTCAAAAGATCAAAAGATGGGGCATGGTCATGATGGGTGGACAATCACACAATAAATGAGGGAATCTGAAACCCTAGCCTGGAGAGCTCTGCCACAGTCTCCAAGGGAGCAGCAATAGTCCTCTGAGGGCAGGGACAGTGTCTGTCAAAAGAGGATGACCCACTGATGTGTTCTTTTTATTGAAGACTACCCTTTTGAGTCTTTGCTCTTGTAACTGAGACTTAGCCTGCAGTTGTGGGGTGCCTAAGGGTTGCCACCTGGGAGCTTCCTTGTTGCTCAAATGTGGCCTCTCTCTAAGCCAAACTCAGCATATGATTGCATTACCTTCCCCCCAACGTGGGACATGACTCCCGGGGATGAGCCTCCCTGGCAACGAGAGATTAATACCAAGTGCCAACTGGCAAAACAACTGGAAAAAGACCTTGAATTAAAGGGGGAAAAGGTAAAGACAAATGAGTTCAAGTGGCTAAAAGACTTCAAAGAGATTCAGGAGGTCATCCCAGAGGTAACTCTTACGCACACCTCAGTAGGAGCTCATAGAACTTGTAAGTGCCTATCACCCCACATAGAGGGGCTCCTGAGAGCTCTGGAGACACCCAGGTAGGTCCTATATAAGTGGGGTTAGACCCAGAGACTGATGCCTTATCAGTGGGCTCTATTTTGGAATCTGTGCTCCTGAGAGTGACAGAATTGGACTCAAATAAGTCCTCCCTGCACATGGTTCATCAGTCCCTTCTATTCAAACCTATATGTGATGCTGAAGTTCTTAGGTATACTTCCAGAGCCTGGAACCTCTGGCCTACCTATGTGCCAGGTGTGCATGGAATCTCGGTGGAGCTGCAACTCCTACCCTACAGCTCAATGGACTCATCCAAGTCACCTGGCGAGGAGACAGCGATGGGCAATGGCCATCCCAGGGAATGGAGAGGGCCTGCATCTGCAGGCAGGATCATCCCACTCACCATATCCATGGGATATAAGTCCTCTCTCACTTGGAGGTGGAGTGGACATCACCATCCCAGTCCCCTCAGGATTGGGGGAAGAACTATGGACTAGAGTAGACTTGATGGTATTCTGTTGTTCACATATGGTGATTCTAACAATGGAAGAAATTATAACAATGAGGTGGAGCCAGTGGCCACTAGACACTTTTGGGGCAGGGAGGGGATGAGCAGTTGAAATACAGGGGCTTCTTTGGGATTTGGAGGTTGTCCTGAGTACCTTTGTGGCAACGGATGTAGGCCTTTTTAAAATGGCAGATACTACTCAGAACTGTGTGGAAGAGAGTGTTGTCTATGGTGTGAACTGTGGTCTATGTTGGTGGCAAGGCCCCAGGATGTGTAAGTCCATTGAGGGTGGTGGGCCACACTTGTGGGAGATATTTGTTTGGGATGTGGTGGGAGGTGTGGGAGGTGGGCAACATGGGAATCCCAGTGGGTTCCGTGTAATATTGAAACTAACTGGAAGAAAATGGCAAAAATTGTATCTAGAGCCAATTCAGGATTCAGCTTATGTGGAAACTCAAAGATGAAGAGAAAGGCTGAAACATTTAATTCCCTTTCCTCTCAACTTCTGGCTGACATAAGAAATATAATCAGGAATAGAGTGTGGCTAAAAGAACCAGTTTCAACCACCCACTTGGTGAGGTGGTTTTATCATTTTTATCGATTGCCATCTTGGCAAATTGTTTTCCACATTAATTTACTAAGTCATAGCAAGTCAACATATCTCAACATTCTTGAACTCCATCCATTTCTTTGTACTTGCTGCCAATACCCTAGTCCATGAAACTTTCATGCTGTGATCAGGAAACATGTTCTTGTTCCCTACCTGCTCTCTTCCTCTCTATAATTTCCAGTGATCTTTCTAAAGAAGCCATAATCCCTGGTACCTGTGAATTCAATCTTATTTGGAAACAAGGTCTTTGGAGATGTACTCAAGTTAAAAATGAAGCCATACTGGAATAGGGCGGGCCCTAACGCAATCACTGCCATTCTTATAAGAAAAAGAGAAGAGACAGAGACACAGAGCTAAGGAGATAAGGCCATGTGAAGACTGAGGCAGAGAGTGGAGTGATGCAGCTACAAGTCAAGGAATGGCAGGGATTTCCAGCCATCACCTGAAGCTTAGAAGAAGCAAAGAAAGATTACTCTACTAGAGCCTTTGGAGGGAACATGCTGTTAAGTTCATTTTGGACTGCTAGCCTCTAGAACTGTGAGAGAATAACTTTCTGTTGTTCTAAGGCACCAAATTTATTGTTTGTTTTGTTTTGTTTTGTTTGAGGTACCGAGGCCAGGAACTGAACCTAGGACCTCATATGTAGGAAGCCGGTGCTCAATCACTAAGCCACACTGCCAACCCTATGGTATTTGTTTTTCTGGCAGTGCTAGAAAAATAATTCAGCTGATCATCTTACTTTCCTGCTTAAAACCTTTCAGTGGCTCTTACCATCACCCCTGGAGAGATATAATTCAAACTCCTGACCTGACTTGGAAATCCTTTTGGAGATCTGGCCTCTGCTTATCTCTCTAGCCCCCTCTTTTTCCATATCTCACTTTCTGCTCCAGGTATCCTGCTCTATAACCAGTGTGTCTATACTTATGCTAGTCTTCTGCTAGCCACAATGTGTTCCCATTTCCTGCACTGGAGGAATATTTATTCCCTTCTCTGGTTTCAGCATAGAGGGAGACTTCTCCTGAGACCCAAGACCTAGTATGGCACTCTTCCTCTATGCTCTGAAGACTTGGTCTAACCAGTGTCTATTCATCTGCCTCTTCTGACTAAGCATTGTTATCCTAGGAGATTCCTGAGGGTAGGAATTCTGCCTTAATTACCTTTGTAGCTGGAGGATTCAGCCTAATGCCAGGCAGAGTGCAGGTTTCCTATTATTAATTTAATAATAACATAAGAATAATACAAGTAGGTAATATAAATTGAGTACTTGATTTATCCCAGTACTTTGACCAATATTTTTTTTTCTAATTTAATCTTCAAAGTAACTTTATGAAAGAAATGTTATCCATTTTCTCTGAACCTAAGAGGAAACCTAAGTTCAGAGAATTTTAAATTTCTCCAGCACCAGATAACTAATATTGATGAAACTGGACTCAACTCATGTCTACTGGACACCAAATTCTTTCATATTATGTAATACCTCTTCCCAGCATAGCTGGAGAAATAAAATATAAAGGAATTCACCTTGAGTTTTACTGATACAACTGAGAATCAGAAAAGAAAAAGAGGTGGAAGACTTGAAGAAACATGCCAAATGTCAGCCAAGATGTGAACTTTGTGACTGTGAGGCACCAAAGATATTTCTTAAAAGTGCTATGAACTATTTACATTGTCACTTCTTTCCTATAAGCAATTTTCTAAATGTTTCATGTTGAAACATTTTAACCTCATATATACACAAATTTTCAAGAAACACAGTAGGACAATGTACTATTTCTTCTATGTTTACATATTTTGTGTGTTGAACTATTAGGACAAAAAAAATCAGTGAATTGATAATTTGGGTCCCTGACCATTGATTTGTCCATACTATACTGTGAATGAATGAATGAATGAATGAATGGGAAAGGAGGGAGGGAGGGAGGGAGGGAAAGAAAATACATACATAGATTTTTATTTTGGATGCTGACCAGAGTTAAATCTGGAAATGGAAAATCACCATCTCAGCTTTCATTTAACTAATTTATTTTCCCCTAGACCTATTATTTTCCTATTACTTTCATAATGATTGTTGCTATGGCTCTGTGCTTTTAAAATAATTTTGTGTATTAACTTTTAGATCTTCTAACTATGTATTTCACAATATTAACCTGAGGCTTAAAGGCCATTGGCCTATCTAGTTTTTTAAGCATACTAGCTAGCCAGAAAACTCTTACTATTGTGAAAATATTGATTTAATTAAGGTAATTTGTCAATTTTTCAATTAAACTTTTTGGGATAAGTGCCGAAACCACATTCTAAAGTAGTTTTCAAAATTTACAGGAAACATTCCTTAGTGCAAAGACTACTGCTTTATATTAAAAAGTCTTGGAAAACATAAACAAAATAGAATTTTTAGAGACAGAAAATAGCTTCCAAAGTCTACATTCACTATACATTTGGAAAACAACTATTAATCACACCAACCTGTCTCTCCAAGAAGTGACTGTCTCCAAATTACGTTAAATTTCATTCTGGTCTCATAATCCTTCTGATTCCTCTATGTTCTGCCTTTTCGCTCCCTCTTTTCTTTCATTTCTCCAGAACGTCCATTTGACTCCTCCTCACAATAATCATCAGAGGTAGAAGGGCAATAACATCTTTAAAATCAAATTGAGGACATATTTTCTGAATCCTATGAGTGAATTTGCTGAGTCAATAGTAGATTATTTGGCCAAATCTTTGACCTAGAATTAATAAAATAATAATATAAATAATCTACCATTTGTTGAGTTCTTTCTATGAACCAGTGACTATGATAAAACTTTAATGTATACATTATTACATATAATTCCCCTCTTATACACAATATTTATGAGGTAAGTGTTATTAGTACCACCCCCATTTGCCAGAGGAGGTAGACACAGAGCCAACAAAAGGTAGGGATAAGACTCAAAAGCAGTATATTAAGTGATTAATACACTTAACATTAAGTGCATTAAAAATCCAAATCCATTCTAGCCAAGACCAAACTGTTTAGGGTTTCTATCTGGTACCCTAAAGGAGATGGTACTAAAATTCTCTTTTATTTTTCAAATGTCTTAGATAGCTCTATAAATAGAAATGTAGCACCAATAATCCTAACAAAGCATAAATTAAAACTCTGTGAAAGGAATCATTTTTGTTTTAGCAGCTGCTGTTGCTCACCTGCTTCTTGATTTAAACTCTTATTCTTCCTGTAGAATGGTGTCTGACATTTTTAGAGTGTCCCAACTAGGGCTGGACTAGAGTGAGACAAGCAAGGCCCCTTGGGTCCAAAACTCTAGAAGCACCAAGAATTCAATGTCTTGCAAGCCTAAGGGCAGCAACTGAGATTGAGAGTCTCCCCAAATTTTATCTCCTAGGCATTTCACTTAATTCACCCTGGTCCCACCTTGTTCTTAATTTTAATTTTTTTTTTCATGCAGTCACCAATTTATTTTATATGGGAGAAGCAAAAAGAGCCAACCACCCTTCCCTGGCTTACTGAAGCAAAGACAGTAGTCCCCTTTTCACTGAGCATATATGCATTTCATTATTAATATGCCTGGCAAGGAGTTGAGACCAACTGTGAGGACTATTGGGATTTAGATGTTGAAGGTACAAGGACCATTTCCTGACCCAGGACAGGACAGTGGCTGCCATTCTATAGCTTTGGAGGAAGAAGGAACATTTTCCACTTCTTTGCTGAGGTTTCTTTTGAATTTCTAGCAACAGCCCTGCAGCAACGTTCCTGGCTCCTGGGCACCCTGCTTACTCTGTGATGCCTTGCTGTCCTTGTTGATGGCTGGCAAGTCGATGTGGACAAAGGTCTGGCCGTCCATGTTCTTGGTGCCTGCTATGTAGTCAGTGTCAGCTGCGCTGGTTTACAGGTTTATGGGGTCTTCAGGGAGGAAGTGTCCGTCTATGACAGGGACAAAGCCCAGAGAATGCAGCGTGGGGTCTGGGTGGGAGAGGAAAAAGGTTCTTGTACCTTCCAGCATCCACCTGATCTTCTCCTAGGCTTCTGAGGGCCAGAGTTGATCCCATTTTTACCAGGATTCAGTGATATTCTCCTTTGTTCTTTGGTCTAGTGCAGGGTTTCTCAATCTCTGCAATACTGACTTTTCATTAAAAATTATTGAAGTAAATAATTCATACATGAATGTACATAAACAATAAGTGTATAGCAAAAGTTGTGAACATATAAAACAAACATGCATAACATCTTACAGGGCTCCCATATATCAACCCACCACCAATACCTTGCATTGTTGTGAAACATTTGTAACAAAGTATGAAAGAGTATCATCAAAGTAAAACTACTAACTATAGTTCATATCTTACATTTGGTATATTTTTCTCCCAAGCCACGCTATTATTTTTTTGTTTATAAACCATACAATTTATCCAGAATGTATAATCAATGGCATTTGGTATAATCACAGAGTTGTTCATTCATCGCTTCAATCAATATTAGAGCATTGAAATTAGATTAATGGTTATGCAGGGCTAAGGAAGGAATGCTAAGGGGTGTGGAGTCTTTCTTTTTGGAATCATGAAATTGTTCTAAAATTTTTGAGATGATGAATGTACAACATTGTGGTTATACTAAAAGCCATCGATTATACACTTTGGATAGATCATATGGTATATGAATATATCCTAATAAACCTGCTTAATAATAAAATAAATAATTGTGCAAAAATAGCCAGAAATAGCAGCTATGTACAGTAGGGGAAACAGAGAGAGATTGAGAATTGAGGAGTTTTCTTGTCTGTTCTTTATTATTATTATTGAAATCATGAAAATGCTGTAATAATGATTGAAGTGATAAATGTACAACTATGTGATTATACCAAATACCATTGATTGTACACTTTGGATGAATTGTATGCTTTATTAATATGTATCAATAAAATTGATTTCTTTAAAAACAAAACAGCATGGTACTAGCATAAAGATAGACACATTGATCAATGGAATCAAATTAAGAGTTCAGAAATAGACCCTCATAGCTACGGTCAACTGATTTTTGATAAGCCTACCAAGTCCACTTTTCTGGAACACAACAGTCTCTTCAACAAATGGTGCTGGGAGAACTTGATGTCCATAACCAAAAGAATTAAAGAGGGCCCCTATATCACTTTCTATATAAGAATGGACTCAAAATGGATAAAAGACCTAAACATAAAAGCCAGGACCGTAAAACCCCTAGAAGATAATACAGGGAAACTTCTACAAGACCTTGTAGTAGGTGTGGGTCTCTTAAGCCTTATACCCAAAGCAGGAGCAACAAAATAAAAAAAATAGATAGATGGGACCTCCTCAAAATTAATTTTAATTTAATATCTGGGTTTGGCTACTTTGGCTTAGAGACCCCAATGGAACTTTATTTGCTACCACTGAATAAGGAGGAATAGTTTGTTTACTAATAACTTTTCTTTTTCTCTCTCGCCAGTATATGATTTACATATACAGAAAATTCCATATTTTCTAAAATGTTTTTAGAAAAATAAAAATGATAGCAATACCAGTATTGAAAGAGTGACTGAGAGATGACATATACATTAATTAGTCAAATTAAATATTAACTGTACTAGAACCTGCTAGGCTCCAGTGTTACTAAAACTGTTCTCTAAAGTTCCCTCATAAAATAAAATTCTATGACACAAATATAATTGGAAGGCATAGCATTTAATAACATTTTTAATTTTACGAAGTATCTTCTGGAATAGTGTTCCTTAAGAGATACCTCTCAGATCAAAGGTTATTGTTCCAACTTTCCAAACAAGAGAGCTGTTGTGAGAGCATTCATGTGACTTACATAGTGGGAATACATAGGAGAATGGGTTCCCAACCTAAGTTTTCTTTTTCAAGTCATTTTTGCTGGTCTTAAATCATTAATTCAACAATTTAAACATTTCCTCTTCTCAGATTTTCAAACGAGTGAAAGAGATGTGTCTGGAAAATTCTGCTCTACGGAAATTTGTGTACTCCCTAGGTTTCCCGGGTTTTCATCAATACAATAAAATGCTCTGGATAGATTGATATCTGTCCCTGTAAATTGTGCCAGCATAATTAACCTCACCAGATAAGTCAATGAAAAGCAAAACATTTCATCATCTTGTGATACAAATTCCACTTAGGCTTATTATCTGTGATTGTCAAGGTTTTGGACCATTCCTATCAACTAAGGCTCCCAATTCTCATAAATTAATGGACCCTTTTTTTCATGCCTCCCTGTATCTTTGCCACACTGACTGGGGGCTTGGACATGACACTTGCTTTGGCCAATGGGAAAGAAGAAACTTGATACACTAGGTTTGAAAAAGTGCTTCTACATTTCTGCTTTTTTTTTTTTTCAGCCCCTGCCATCACCATGGGAAAATGTTTTGGATAGCTTGTCGGAGGAATGTGAGAGATGCAAGAATGAGTCACACCTTGCAAGCAATTCTAGACTTGTCAGCCCCAGCCAGGCTTCCAAGTGACCACAGATGTGCCACTGAACCCAGCTGAGATCAGCCAAGCTTTGCCCAGACCAGCAAAACTACCCAGCTAACCCATGGGATTTTTTTTTTTTTTTTTTTTTTAGTGGTTATTGTTTTAAGATGCTTTAAGTTTTGGAAATGTGTTAGGTAGCAATAATTAACTGATACTTTATTTTTTCACTCTGAATTAAGTTTACCTTCAATCAAAGTCAGAGAAAGTAAAAACTCCTTAGTGGAGTTCCATTTCCCCTATCTACTTGCAAACTGGCAGGGAGCATCCAGAGAAACTTATTATGTGGAAGAAACAAAGTAGAATTCTTAGAGCATTAGTTATGCGTTTTTAAAGAACTGGCCATAGGTAAATTCCGAGAATATGTAGGTATTAGCTATTGATGTACTAATATCACCCAACAGAGAAATGTAGCCTAGTGGATGTCAGACTCTTACCAAATCTCTAATCAGAAGTATCATCTTACATTGGGAGATGTCAGAGAGAGGTACAGAGAAGGTGCTGTCTTCTTTGCCAGGAATGTTTTTCCCAAGGCTATCAAGATGAAAGAAGTGAAATTTCTACTTCATAAACAAGCATCAAATGGGAAAAAGGAGAGACTACGTCATCTCTCCAATATCAACAACATCAATCTATTAAGCATGTTTTGTGTATAAAGCACTGTTAGGATTGAAGTGCATAGAGTGGCAATTGCCTATTATTTCACATACAAATTAAGCCTTCCAGTGACATGAAGCAGGAATTATAATCTCTAGTTAAACATAAGGAAAAACCTAAATTTAATGTGTTTTTAAAAATAACTGATCCATGGCCATTTATTACTAAAGAAGTAAATATAAGAGAACATATTTGAATCATGTACCAATTGATGCCAAAGTCCAACTTCCCACCTTGTACTGAACAAGGTAAATATAATTCACATGTCCTTGTACTCAAGGATTTTATAAAGTGTGTGTGTTTCTATATTAGGTATTTCAGGAGAACAGCTTTGGGAGATGCCACTTTGGGGTTGAGAAAGTTTTTGGGGAAAGTAAAACATGTACTGAAATCTATATGATAGAACTAGAGACCACATACCTGTACTCTGCCTTGTCCATCTCAGATCCTCATTGTGTGAAGACCACAAAGTTATCTGGTACTCCCTGCCCTTTCATGCCATAGATTCTGACCTGATCATTAACTTACTACACATGAGTTTTTACCCTCAGGTGATACCTTTTACCTTCAAGCTTATTATCTCTTATTAAAACTTCACTCCTTCTTTTTCTCACAATTGTCAAAATAACTAACCTGCCAGTTTATAAACCAAACTTAAACATTTTCTCTTGCCTTTCTTTTTGTCCAAAAACAAGCAGCCAGACTGCTGATGAAGAGAGTTTGCTGAAAGGCCAGTGACCTGCATTTTTTTAAGCAGAACAGCAATCACAATTTGCCAGAGGCACAAAAATGCTGGTGGTTTTTGCTGTATATCATGATAGAGGTGCTGCTTCTTTTACCTTATTTTCAAGATGTTCCTTCTAAAGCTGGACACATCACAGAGTCAATGAAGTGATGAAAATAAAGCTGAAGAAATGAGCTTTATTTCCTTTGATAGATGTCATCAGCATCGCATACAACACAGGGGAAACTAAGTTACTCAGACTGGGAATGTGACCTGGACAGTCATACAGGTTGAGCAAAATCCAATCACTCTTCTTGGATTAACATCCTTCAAAGTTCTAAGAGGTTCACCCTCTAAGACTGAATTTATTGGTGTTTCCTGGCAACATTATCAGCTGGCAATGAAAGAAAAGAAAAATATAAAGCCTAAAGCTCTTTTCTGACATATTTGTATGGTAAGAGTTAAAAGTATTTTAATATATGTTATGTAAAGTTATAATTCATAGTCTACTCAAAGTCCTATCTGATATCCAAGTTGTTTTTTTTTTTTTTAATCAAATCCTCCAAATATGATTTCCTATAATTCCATTAAACTGAATCCTATTTTTGAAAGTTAGAATACATAAAATTAGCACTCTTCTACTCAAATCACTTATTCCAGAATGGGAGCAGATTCTGCTCTTGACCCCAGTTCTTGTTTTAAAATCAACCGAAATATGAAGAACATATTTTTGAGAAAATGCAGGAAAACTCCTTTTTATATACAACTTACCTTGGATTCCAGTAATAACATATTAGTGCATATTATCCTTCATTTATAAATTTTATGTAAATATTTTAGAGTAACTTAAATAATCCTTTGTATACTGGAACTAGGTTTGCAGAGACTTCAGAGAGTAGCCCAACCCTTTGTCCAAGTCAGAAACTACTGAGACAATCTGTTCTTTTTTATTATATAAGAAAAATAAATGTTACCATGAGATATACATTACACACATGCATTAATTCATTGATTGCCTATCAGAAAGAGGCATAAATCTCTGCTCAGTATGCTGGACTGTGTAAAATGTCATTAATGATGATCTGCGTGTCCAGATTAAAGTCAAGTTATTTGAAAAACAATTTGTTAAGGGAAATTAAGCCAATTATTGATTATGCAAGGTGATGTAGAATAGGGAGAATATAAATTGTCAGACTAACCCACTACTTAATGGATCTGGTGAAACTTTCCACTTTCAAGCAAATATTTGACATAGTCTTTTTAAACAGAACCATTTTTTTTTTATATATTTTTTTATTTATTCATTTATCCCCCCCTTGCTGCCTGTGCTCGCTGGGTCAGCCAACCACACCGTGCGGGCGGGCCTGCCCTCACCAGGAGGCCCTGGGAACCGAACCCAGGGCCCCCCACACGGTAAACGGGAGCCCCACTGATTGAGCCACAGCCGCTTCCCATAAACAGAACCATTTTTGAAGGCCTAACATATTTATTATAAACTAATTCTATTTTCCTAATAATAGATCTAAAAATATTCTTATAGTACCACATTTACTTAAGAAAATATAATTAAGGAAAACGCATCTGGAAAACACATTCCATTTTCTTTGTGGCAGTTATAAAATGTTTGTCTGGAAAAAAACCATGAACACTATAGACCTATTTATACTATGTCAGATGAATAACTTGGCAAATTAATTGAGTTTTGTGTGATACAAGTTTTATATAGCACAATAAATCTCTGTCTTTAAATTAATGCTTTCTTCTCTAGTTTGAATATCTGTGATCCAACTTGCAAAACCATATATTTACAATATTATACAAATTTTAGTAACTTGTAAAAAATCATGAAGTGTTTAAGAGGAAAAGAATGTATATTGTAATTTTCAATTGGGTTTTCATTTTTATCCTCAAAAGTACTTAAATCAAACTGTATCCGTAAAAGCAAACGAAGTAGGGATGTGAGGAGCATAGTTAATCAGCTCATTCTCTTGCCAGGGAAGTATTTCATTTTTTTCCTTAACAAAGTAGTAAAAAGGTAAGGGGCTCTTCGTATTAATTAATTTGATGTGCTAATTTTTGCTCAACTTTCATTTCTCCTTAATTCTGCTGAATCCTGTTCAGAGAAATTTGTAAAAGCTCTAATGATATAAAATGAAATTATTTGTGCACGTGCATGTTTGCTTAAAGTGTGTGTGTGGGGGTGTATTAATTGAAATCTCAGCCAACATATGCAAAAATGCCACAAAATGGTTTATTACAAAAAAGTATTCTGGGTCAAAGTTTTACCACATTTTGCATTTTCCATGAACTTCATTATTTGCCTTTTTGCCCAAAGGAAATAACAGTTGTTTGAAAAGAGCCCCCTGCTTCTCTAATTTCATTTGTGGCCAAGAAAAATCTCAGCTTCCTTTTTACTTCTAATGGGTACTTTATTTTATAATGCTCAAAGAATTCTAGCTGTACTGAAAAAATGCAAAAATGACAAATGTTTAGTGGTTCCAGAGTAATAAAGGAAATATTTTCGGAAACATGAAGATTCTCATACATAGCTAGCTTATATTTCTTAAAGTATCACTTTAAAGGACCAATGGCAGGAACCCTAGAGAGAATAGTTAAATATATAAAACAATTAGGACCATTCTTTACTCAAAAATCAGAAACGATAATGCTCATCTAAGATGGCAAATGTTAGCCTTATTAAGAGCATCCTTATTAAGCTGAGAATGCAGGAACATGCTGTTGCTTTTCTCCTTCACTGATTATAATTAGATAAGCAGTAAGTTGAAATTTATTTTACATAATACTTCTGAGGAACATTTCATTATCCCTTATATAGAAAGCAAATAAACACTGTGCCTGGATCTTTTAAACTGAAAAAGAAAGGACCCTTATTTACTAAGAGAAGGTCATCCATTTATATATTCATCCACCCATCAATTCCTCTTCAACACGTTGAGGTTCCAACCAAATGACAGCTAGCATGAAGGCAATGGGTATACAATCTTTATGGTCTAGTCACGGTCTCGGTCCTTGACCTTATAGTCTTGAGAAGGTGACAGAGGTTAAACAAATGGCAAAAAAAAAAAAAAAAAAAATCATCATAGGAAAGACTTTCCATGTTTCTTTCTAGAGACAATCTCTCCACTTCCATCTATTCTTGCTTAGTTAATGACATCACTCTAGCAACTCACTCCATTCACGTATGTCACTGCACTTCTTTTGATCCTACTTCCCCATTGGCTACTACACTATTTCTTTGCTACCTTGCACAAAATAAGTCCTGTAAGAGTAGTCTAAATGAGCTGTTTCTAATTTTTCTCATCTGATTTTCATCTCACCACAACTTCTCTTAGCAACAATAATGACCTTCATGTTGTAAAGGCAATGGTCAATTCTTAATCCTCATATCACTGAACCTATCAATAGCATTTAAAATAGTTCATCAATTCCTCCTCCTTCATGAATTTCCTTCACTTGCCTTGAGGACATCAGGATATCAAAGCCTTATTTTCTTTTTTACATTCCTGTTCATTTATGCTCTGTGTAATCTGGCATTCATTCTTGCCTCCCAGACACCTTAATATTGGAGTGCTTGGGTCTTATTCTTTGAATATTTGTTTTCTTTTTTCTCTACACTTACTTTTTTAGGTGTCTTACGACAAAAAAATATCTTCTGTATGCCAACAAATCCCAAATTTGGCCCTAACCTCATTTTGTCCAAATCCAGATTAGTAAATTCATCTCCTTCCTTGAATTTCCATTTATGTTAAAATAAGCATTTTAAAGCCAATATATCCAAAATTGAACTTCTATTATTCCCCTCAACACCTGCTCCACCTGCATCCTTTCCTATCACAATTAAACTCCATTCTATCAATTACGCAGGCTGAAAACATTTCAGTCATTTTCAACTCCTCTCTTTTTCTTATCCCCTCATTCAATTGATCTGGAAATCATGTAGGTACTCCTCAATACCAATATATATCCAATATATATCCAAAATCCAACCATCTCTTACCACTTCCTCTGCTAAACCTCTGGTCTGAGCTATCATTTTCCGTTGCCTGGATTCTTACAATAGCCTCCTAAGTTATCTCCCTGCTTCTACTCTTGGCCCCCTTTAGTGTATTCCCACCCAGTGCATGATCCTACTAAGCCATGAGCCAGACCCAAAGCCTGCAATGGCTCCTTACTTCGCTGAGAGAAAAGTCAAAGTCTTTACAATGACCTGTACAGTCTTATGTGATCTAGCTACTTCTTACCTTCTGATCTCATCCCCTACTATCCTCCTTCCAACCACATTAGCCTTCTTAATGTCCCCGGGAAATATCAGATGCACTCCTGCCTTAGGGCCTTTGCACTGGATGTCCCTTATGCTTGGTTAACTCCCTTACTTTCCTCAGTGTCTTTTCTTCTACCTGCTTTAACCTAAGCTTCTTCTAAAATTTATAACAGAATATCTGATCACTTTATCTGACCCTATTTTTTAAATCCAAAACACTTATCTCTTTCTAAAACACAATATTTGATTTTTGAATTACTGCCCATCTCTGCCTACTAGAATGTAAGTTACATCTTGTCATCATATTTGCATAAATAAACTGTCCCTTTGGCTGCTGTTCCTGGGCTGTGTTTTTAGAGTCAGGGGACATTAGAATTCCACAATGCTGAAGTTGGAAATAGGCAGCACAATTGCTCCTAATTTATTTGTTTTTAATCATGCAGTCTTCACTTTTATTTTTGATTGTCTTACACACAAATCTATTCCAAAAAAGAAGACTGATTTACTTAAATTTTTATTTGACAGAGTAATCTATTAAGATAATAACTTTGTCTTTTTGTTAGTTTTGTTTTGACTATGACCAGTCCACAAATAAATGCAGGTATTTTTTCACTCCATCTACCTCATACCTCTTTCTCACTACAGAAATTAGGAAACACGGTAGGTAACTAAAATCCTGGGCCCTTAAAGTCCAGGGTTATACAGCATAAAGGTATTGAACTCAAAAGGAAATGCAAGGGCTGAGGAATGGAAGAAAAGAAGGAATGAAATAACAAAAGGGAGGTTGAGAACACTAAAGGCAAATTTTGACAATTAGGCACCAATTCAAAGGCAGGGATTTTGTTGTCCAAAGTCATAGCTCTGGCAAGTTACAAATTGATTCTGAACCCCAGTTGAAATAGGGATAATATTACTCACTTCACAGACTTGTCATGAGGATGAAATGGGACTACAATGTGCAAACCATCTACTTATTGGTGACATTTGATAGGCACTAATAAATGGTAATGCTTATTAGTTATTATTAGTATTATTTTATTGCTCATGTTCTCAGGAGGGCCCAAGCTAGAAATTTTTTGACTAGTATTCTTCAGTCATTTCTCAGTTAGTCATTGTTATTGCATGACAAAGAACCACAGAATCTCCTTCTCTTACAAATACCTGCAATTACTTCTTGCTCACAAGAATGCAGGCTGGGTGGGGCATTTCTTCTACCGGCCACAGTGGCAGAGATGGCTGTGATTTACAAGCTGGACAGCCAGTCTGGCTCTACTCTAAAGTTCTCTCATCCTTCCTCCAGGCTAGTGGTGCAGTTGGGCAGCCTCTTCTCATGGCCATGGTGGAAGCAGGAGAGAACACTTGTCCAAATATGCACATATATTCCAAACATCTGTTTGCAGTATGACTACTATTATCTCTGGAAGCCATACAGCCAAGCCAAAGATATGGGGCAGGGAAGTATACTCTGCCTTCTGTGGAAAGGAGGAAGGACTGAGAAGTTATATAGCAAAGCACATAATATGGGGGTGAGTAAAGAATTGGGGCCAGTAATTCAACCTTCAATAGTATTCTAGATTCAGTATGAGACAGACACAAATGAAAAATCAGTCCCTGATCCCTTAGCCCTATACTTGAAAGGTAAATGGAGCCCAATATTTGATGCTAAATTCAAATGAGCAGTAAATATTGATGTTCTTAAACAGGATTTCTGAAAGATTTTACCAGTAAAAGCAAGATTTAATGCAATAAGAAAAGCCAATGGGAACACTTCTATTGCTAGAATTATTTCCATAGGACACAAAATAACTCATCAACTAATAGGCTCTTTTATTACTTATTGAGTTATTCATCCATCATACCTACTGTGTGCCAGCCTGCAGGCTGTGAGACTGTGTTAGCTGCTAACCATATGTTGTGGACAGGTTGCAAAAATAAATGATAAATATATCATCTTTAAGGAGATTTTATTAAAGAAGCAGAATTAAGATAGCAGTGAGAAAAATAATACAGTGGAAACTGAAAAGTGATATAAGAAAGGTAGTAGAGAGGGAGTGTTTACACTCCAGCTGAGATGATGTATATATACACCTTAAAGAGATCAGTTTTAAAAATCTATGAATGTTGTCAGAAATTCAATAAAACATGAAGAAGATTCCAACTTAAATTTACTTGATTTGCGTCAAAATCTGATGTTGCAACATAATTATCTGATATATATTAATTTTCTACATAATCCAAGATTAGGATTTCAGTCCTTATAAATAAAAACAGAATGTGGCCTAAAGAAACGAGCTCCTTTTAACTCCATTTTAGAAAGGCAAAAAATAATCAGAACAGGACACAAGTGGTTACCAATGTTCAGACATTTGCATAAATCATCTGATTCAGTACAGCTATTATCTCTAAGTCATTATTTCCTGCCTGCCAGTAATAATTTTATTTGGTTGCATAATCCCATACAAGCCCATGTTTTAGATGGATATTTTTCACTTTGCCTAATAAGTAACTGGAGAAAATATTTAGTTTTGTCCAATGAAAAGTGTTTAGAAAAACATAATAGCTTTGTTCATATTAGGCTCCATGCTAATAAATATTTGCCATTTTCTACAAAGTTGTTAAAGTTTTGTTATTCTGATGTACAGTCTCATGCATGGTGGATTTTTAGCTAAGAGGTAAAACACCAGGCAATAAGCATACATTTTTCCTTTTTTTAATTTACTCCAAAAATTCTGTTGTAAAAAAATGAATAAATATTCCTGAGTTTAATTTAACCAGGTGTGATGGTAGCTAAAGATACTTTCTGTAGAGGGAAAAATGGTTCTTACCTTTCCAAACACAATAGCACAATTAAATTATATGAGCCTCTTGGGAAAAAAAAAAAAAGAGTTTGAGAATAATTGCATTGTGGATTTAAATATAATTCTGATACTTCCGTATATGTTCCTCAAATTTAAACATTTCATTTTCCTTGATTTAAAAAATATACATTCCTAAATAGATTTATTTTCTCAGTGACCTATGTAATCATTTCAGAGTTATTTTAGCTTCATTTGAAATTACCTGTCATCAACAATAGTTCTCAACAATTTGGTTGAAAATCTCTCTCATCTGTCCTTCTATTAGTCATTTGTGATGTTTGGTTGTTAAGCTGTTTCATGCAAAATTGCAAACCAACTGGAAATCATCAACTCCTTTGGAGCATGTTTTTTCGTACATAGGAGTATTTTCCTTGTAATTCAGAACCATTCCATGAATTGATAGTCCAATTCATTAGAATACATCATTGCTTTCTATAGTTATCAATCCCCATGTGGTCACATTTATTAATTACTTTAATTTTTATTCAAAATGTTCTTTTTGCTTTTTATTGGCATGGTCTCTACTCTAATACTTCTCTTTGTCCCTGTTCTCAGTTGGAATCAACAGACGCTAGCCCTGCCTGAAATAAGCAGAACAGCTACTTTTTAAAAAGACATTGGAGAGCTCACAGAAATATTAGGAGCACTAGGGATCCAGGCTTCAGACTGAGTGGCAAGGCAAACCACACCAGATCACACTTCAGAGCCTATTTAATGAGAAAAGTATTGTTAGAAAAGTATTTCCACGTAGGAAAGAGAAAAAGAGGAGAGAGAGATTCTAATTGCTTTCTTCTTGGGTCACCACCTCCCAAGCCAAAGCTAGGTCTGTGACCTCATGGCAGAGCAAGGTGGGGAAGTAGGTAGCCAGCATTCTCAACTCCCGTTATCCTAACTGATTGATCTTACTCCTCACCAAGCCTCATAAGGTGGAGAATGCCTCATATGTAGAAAAGGTTTCAAATGCTCAGAGGCCAAACTGAATAACATGAGCTCCTTACAGGTGGATAATACTATTTTTAAAATTGTGGGATGCTACTATTACATGTATTTATAACAGCAACATAATAAATATACAAATGAAGTAATAACCAAAAAGCAAATAAGCAAAACAGGATGGGAAATGTTGCACATTGTATCCCATTTTGTAGACTCATGCTGCACCTGACCATGAAAAGTAGTCAAAAATTCCCATAGTGATGAAAATTTGAAAAACCAGAATTTTCTAAACTGACTTGACTTTGTAATCTTTGTGTGTGTGTATGTGTGTGTGTTGAAAGGACTGCTATTGTAATACCCATTGTTAGGTGTATAGCCAACACCTATTCTATCCCTACCATCCTTCTTCATAACCTTAAGTTTATCCAGGTATATGCTCTCTTCCACTTGACCATGTTCTTCAGGCAAGGCCTCATACTCAGCCCCAGACATAGTTCTACTTGACTAGATGGTCCCGTTGTCAGTGATTGGTTTAGGCATGGGCATGTGAAGCTTTGCTAGCCAATGGAATGTGAATGAAAGTGGGCAGAAATTTTCTGGGAAATTTTCTTCCATCTTTCAAATAATTACAAATAAGAATTGACTCTTTATTCCTTTGGACTTTGTCATGAGTTGATGCAATGTCTTTAATTGTTGCAGCATCTTGCAACCACAAAGTGGCCCATCCTGCAGAAAAAAAACTATACAAAAAAAACAAAACAAAAAAAAAAACCTATGCAAGAACAGCAAAGAAGTATATCCTAACTTTCATCATACCATCACTAGAATCACTTCTCATTATTTGAAATCATAGTTTCCTTTTTTTTAAGCTTGTTAAAAGCATCCGAACATTTGTTAGATCATGGTCCATGGGATTTGCTTCTGAAACTATGTATTATCTATTGAGGTTCTAAGCCTTGTTCTAAACACCACCTGCCCAGTAGGTTTTTGCCCCTATGTATTATCACACTCTTGCATCATACTTGATATCCTCCACTTCATTGGAATATATAGTTATAGCTGATGAATTAGGCAAATAAAAATACTTTTGAAATCTACCATGTTTAAGTTTCCCATCTAGGCATAAATAGAGATAAATATACATCAAATATGGCACCATCCTTTCATATTCATTAACATGTTTTTTTCTTATAGTTTACAAAAAGTAGTTTAGCTATACATTTCTTTACTCCTTCTTACCCCAGTTGAGAATGCACTGTCTTCAGGATGTAATTTCTGCTAATTCTTATTTCCTAATTGTATCATGCAAAGTTTACACTGTAGAACTTAATCTTAGTTCAGTAGTCACTGTAGAGAAATATGTTACATGGGCATATATATTACTTTATATCTGATTTAATTATTATTCCATCTATTTATGTTACAGTCAATCTACGAACTATAGAAGCTTGAGTGACATTTTGCAAATTTGGAATTTCTATTCTTTTCTCCTCTCAGACTTTCATTCCTTCATCCATTTACCCATTCATTCCCAAAACACTTACCTAAACAGAATTAAGAATGATCACTTCTGTCTCAATTTTAGAACTTTCTATGAAAAATTAGAGTAAATTTAACAACAAAGTATGAATCTCTATATACTAAGCTGATGCTCAGAACCTTTGTCACATTCCTCAGAATTCCAGAGAAGATAATGGACCAAATGGTGTTAATTTGAAAGGCACTCATGATTGAATTTATTTGGGGGATCCTTTATTGAAGGCTTACTAGAAACACTAGGTTAAGTGTTGTGTTAGCGATGGTCAACACTTACCTCCAGGTGATGCTTTCTCCTGCCTCTCTCTCATCAATTACAACAAGAACAATAAAATGAGCTTCTCTTTGTGGTATGTTGCTTTTTAATATGACCCCTAGTGATCCCGAACACCCATTATGCACACCCCGTGTAATCCCCTCTGCCTGAGTGTGGGCTGGACCCAATAATTCATTTCTAATGAATAGAATATAGTAACTGTGATGTGATATCATTATGAGACTAGGTTACAGATGACTGTGACTTCTCAGTTGCTCACCTCCTTTTGCTCTCTCACTTGCTTCTTTTTATGGAAGCCAGCTGCCATGTTGTCAGCTGCCCTATGGAGAGGCCCACTTGGCAAGGAACTGAGGGCCAATAGCCTAGGAAGTACTGAACCTGCCAATGACATGAGAGTGAGCCTAGAAGTGGATCCACCTCCAGTAGAGCTGTAAGAGGAACACAGCCCCAGTCTACAACTGCTACCTTGTCAGAGACCCTGACCAGAGGCCCAGCTAAGCCATGCCTGGCTTCCTGGCACCCACCTTCTGAGAGAGAGTATATGTATATGGATTTAAGGTGCTAAGTTTTAGGGTAATTTGCTATGTAGAAATATATAACTAATATAATTTTCTGTGTTCTCAAAACAATGTATACATTATACATATATGTATATGTGTTTATATACATAAATGTATATATAATTACTTAAATAACTGTATTATTTTATTTGTTTACAGGTGTATCTCTCCTAATTAGACTGAGGGGATGTGGTGGTAACTTTGGAGCCATAAGAAAGAGTGGCTAACCTTTACAATATATAAGGAGATAAGTTTTCTTTTTACCTGAAGCTTAGAACATCATTGAATATATAAAATATAGATTTTAAAAATTAGTGAGTATATAAACAGCTAACTTTTATAAAAAGCCATTAACTGTAAGAGACAGTGAAGGGTAAATGGTTAAGAGGTGAGTTCAAGTCAGATGACTTGGTCTCAACGCTTGCTCTTCTGTCATTCTACCCTACTGCTATGTACAACTAACTTCCTCTTTCTTTGATACTGCTTCCTCACCTGTAAAATGGAAATTATATAACAATAACCTCACTGAGCTTGGGAAGGATTAAATGAGATGAAGTAGAAACCACATTGTGGCTGGAGCAAACAGGAGAATTTAATAAGTGTTAATTATTACTCCAGCTTTTAATGCACTTTAATATATATTATCAAATTTAAAAATTCTAATAACCTTTACTGTTTAATTTTTATAAGATAATTAGAGGTTTGCAGAAAAATCATACAGAAAATACAGAGTTTGCATATAATCCCCCCTCCCCCCCACACACGCAATGATCCCTACTATTAACATTTTGCATTAATACGGCAACTTCACTACAATTGATGAAATGATATTACTATGATTATACTATTAACTATAGTCCATAGTTTATATTACGGTTTGCTGTATTGTCAAGTCCCCCTTTAAACCACACACAAATATATAATTCAGTGGTGTAAATTATATTCACAATTTTGTACTACCATCACCACTATTCCTAACCAAAACTTTTCCATTCCACCAAACAGAATTTCTATAACAATTAATCATTAACTTTCTATTCCATACCCTAACACAGGCCCCTGGAAGTCTGTATTCTAGTTTCTGACTCTATGGCTTTGCTTATCCTAATTATGTCATATCATTGTGATCCCAGAATATCTGTCCTTTTGTGTCTGGTTTATTGCACTAAACATGATATCCTCAAGGTTCAACCATGTTGTCACATATATCAGAATGTCATTCCTTTTTACAGCTGAATAATATTCCATTTTATGTATAAATCAAATTTTTTTCTCAATTCGTCTGTCTATGTATACTTTTGGCAAATGTGTATAATGCCACCATGAATATTGGTGTGCAAATATTTTTTCATGTCCCTGCTTTCAATTTTATGGGTATATATACAAAAGATGGAATTCTGAGTCATATGATAATTCTACCCTTAACTTTCTGAGAACTGCCAAACTGTTTTCCACAGCAACTGCACCATTTGACAACCTCACCAACAATGACTGAGTGTTCCTAATTCTCTACAACCTCTCCAAAACTTGTAATTTTCCATTTTTTAAATAGTAGCCATTCTGGTAGGTTGAAATGGTAACTCACTGTGGTTTTTATTTGCATGTCCCTAATGGCTAATAATGTTGAACATTAATACATGTGCTTATTTTCCATTTGTATATTTTCTTTGAAGAAATGTCTAAGTCTTTTGACCATATTTAACTGGGTTGATTGGCTTTTTGTTGTTGAGTTGCAGGATTTCTTTATATATTTTGGATAATTACCCCTTCCTGGATAAGTGGTTTCCATATATTTGTCTGTCTTTTCACTTTTGTGATGAAGTCCTTGGATGTGCAAAAGCTTTTATTGTTTATTAAATTCCACTTATTTTTTCTTTTGTTGCTCATGGTTTTAGTGTAGCATTTAAGAAGCCCTTGCATAGCACAAAATCCTGAAGCTGCTCCCTTATGTTTTCTTCTAGGAGCTTTATAAGTTTTGGTTCTTATACTTAGGTCTTTGATCCACTTTGAGTGATTTTTATATATGGTGTGATGATAGGTCCACCTTCAATTTTTTACATATGGAGATTCAGATGTTTTCAGGATCATTTGTTCAATTCTTTCCCCATTGAGTGGATTTGGCCTCCTTATAAAAAATCAATTGGCTATAGATGTGAAGGTTTTTTTGTGAATTTTCAATTTGATTGTCCTTGTGCCAGTAGCATGCTATTTTGATAACATTAACTTTATAGTAAATTTCAAAATCAGGAAATATGAGTTCTCTAACTTTGATCCTTTCTAAGATAATTTTGGCTATGCAGGGCCCCTTACTGATCCATAAAAATTTGATGATTGACTTTTCTATTTCTGTACAGAATGCTTTGGGATTTTGATTGGGATTGCATTGAATTTGTAAATTTCTTTGGGGATAATTAGCATCTTACCAACATTGAGTCTTTTAAGCTATGAACATGGAATCTTCTTCCATATATTCACATCTATGTGTTTTTTTAGCAATGTTTTATAGATTTCTACATAAAAGTCCTTTACACTCTAGGTTAAATTTATTTCAAGATATTTGATTCTTTTAGTTGCTATTATAAATGCATTTTTTCTTGATTGCTCTTCTAATTGTTCATTACTAGTGTATGGAAACAATACTGAATTTTGCATGCTGATCTTGAACCCCCCCCACTTTGCTGATTTCATTTATTAGCTCTATTACCTTTAATTGTAAATTTTTCAAGATTTTCTAGATACAGTATTATGTCATCTGCAAAGAGAAAGTTTTAATTCTTCCTTTCCAATCTGAAAACTTTTAATTTCTTTTTAGTGACTAATTACTCTAGCCATAACTTCTAGTACAATGTTTAATAATAGTAGTGACAGTGGGTATCATTATCTTCTTCCTGATCTTCGAGGAAAGTTTTCAGCTTTTCACAATTGAGTATGATGTTAGCTGTGGGCTCTCCATATATGCCCTGTATCATGATGAGGAAGTTTCCTTCTATTACTAGTTTTGGGATTGTTTTATTTAAAAAGTGATGCTGGATTGTGCCAAATATCTTTTCTGCATCAATTGAAATTATGTGTTTTACCTTAATTGCTGTTCTTGTGTTAAATCCCTCTTTCATATGTAGGATAAATCCCAATTGATGATGATGTATAATTTTTTAATGTGCTCTTAGATTCAGTTTGCTAGTATTTTTTTGAGGCTTTTTGCATTTAAATCCATAGAAATAATGGTAATTTTCTTTTCTTGTGGTGTCTTTATCTTTTTATGGTATTAGATTGATGCTGGCTTCATAGAATGAATTAAGGAGTATTCCTCCTCTTCACTTTTGGGGAAGAGTTTGGGCAGGATTGGTGTTAATTCTTCTTAGAATATTTGGTAATATTCACCTGTGAAGCCATATGGTCCTGGGCATTTCTTTGTTTTGATTACAGATTCAAACTCCTTACTTGTTATTGGTTTGTGGGGATATTCTATTTCTTAATGAGTCAGTTTAGGCAGTGTATTTATAGTAACTTGTTCATTTCACTTAGTTTTATCTAATGTGATGGCACACAGTTGTTCCTAGTATCCTCTTATAATCCTTTTTATTTCTGTGGGGTCAGTCATAATGTCTCCCCTATATATTCTAATATTAGTTATTTCCATCATCTCACTTTTTACTTTGTCAGTCTAGTTGATAACTTTTCTATTTTATGGGTGTTTATAAAAAATTTTATAAGAAGGTTTAGTACATAAAAGTTACATAAAAATTATAGGGGATTCCCATATGCCCCATCTCCTCCCCCTCCCACCCTTTCCCACATTAACAACATCCTTCATTAGAGTGGTATATTTGTTACAATTGGTGAACACATATTGAAACATTGCTACTAACCAAACAGAAACAGAGTGGGCATCACCATCCCAAAAATCCTCAAGATTATGGATCTTTTTAAAGAACAAACTTTCATTTTTGTTGATTCTCCCATCCAAGTACTAACCAGGCCCCACCCTGCTTAGCTTCCGAGATCAGACGAGATCGGGCGCGTTCAGGGTGGTATGGCCTCTCCATTTTTAAAAAATTCTCTACCTCATTTATTCCTACTCTAATTTCTGTTATTTGCTTTTTCTGCACCCTTTAGGTTTAGTTTTGTTGTTCTTTTTCTAGGCTCTCCAGTTGTAAGGTAGAGCCTGTGATTTGGGTTCCTTCTTTTTTAATGTAAGCATTTAAAGCTATATAATTTCCTCTCATCGTGGCCTTAACTGCATCCCATAAGTTTTGCTAAGTAGTGTTTTCATTTTCACTTGCCTCAAGATATTTCCTAATTTCCCTTCTGATTTCTTCTTTGACCCATTGGTTGTTTAAGTGTGCATTGTTTAATTTCCACATATTTGCGATTTTTCCAGTTATCCCTCTGCTATTGTTTTATAGCTTAATTCCATTGTGGCCAGGGAAGATACATAGCATGACTTCAATGTTTTTGAATTTAGTGATACTTGTTTTGTGACCTAATAAATGGTCTATCCTAGAGAATGAACAAAGAAGGAACCTTGTGCCCTAGCAAAGAATGTGTTTTTTGTTTGTTTGTTTGTTTTGTTGTTGTTGTTGTTGTTTTTCTGCTGGTAGGGCAGTGGTCTATATATATCTGCTAGGTTCAGTTGGCTTATTGTATTGTTCAAGACATGTTTCCTTAATGTTCTTCTGTCTTGATGTTCTCTTCATTCTTGGAAGTGGTACAATAAAGCCTCCTACAATTAATGTAAAGCTGTCAATTTCTTCCTTCAAATCTGTCAATATTTATTTCATCTATTATTTTGGGGCTCTGCTGTTAGGTGTATACATACCTATAATTGTTATGCCTTAATTTTGAATTGAACCCTTTTTTAGTATTTAATAACCTTCTTTTGTCCCTCATACCTATTTTTCTCAGATATTAGTATTGCTACCCCAAGCTCTTTTAGTTACTATTTGCATGGTTTATTTTTTCCCATCATTTCACATTCTACCTACCTGTGTCTTTGAATTTCAGCTGTGTCTGTAATAAACAGCATGTAGTTGGGTCATGCTTTTTTTATCTATTCTGCCAATATCTGACTTTTGTCTGGAAAGTTTAATTCATTTACATTTAAAGTAAGCACTGATATTCAGGATTTTCTTCTGCCATTTTGCTATTTGGTCTTCTTAAGTCTTATACTTTCTTTGTCCCTCAATTCTTCCTATTTTCATATTTACTTGATTCTTTGTTTTGTAGCATTTTAAGTCCTTTCTCATTCTTTTTTGTATGTGATTTTCATATATTTTCTGTATGATTACCATTGGGTTTAAACTTAAGATCCCAATTCTATAACTATCAGAGATTTGATACTAATTTAACTTCAATAGCATGCTGTGGTGGTTTGAAGCTGTATGTACCACAGTGAAACACGTTCTTAAATCTAATCCATTACAGTGGATGTGAACCCAATGTAAGAAGGACTTTTGATGAGTTACTTCAGTTAAGAAGGTGTGGCCCACCTCAGTCAAGGATGGGTCTCAACGTTATTACTGGAGTCCTTTAAAATTGGAGTCAAATTCAGACAGAAAGAGAAAGGCACAGAAAGTAAGAAGCTGAAGTTAACAAAACCCAGAAGAGAAGAGAGAGCAGGAGTCATCGCAATGTGCTTGCCATGTAACAAATGAGTCAAGGATTGCTGCCAGCTAGCCCCAGAATGCTAGTCTCTGGGGAGAACACATTGACTTGACTATGCCTTGATTTGGATGTTTTCTAGCCTCAAAACCACAGGCTAATAAATTCCCATTGTTTAAACCTAGGTAACTAAAACAGATTTTGGTACCAGGAGAGTGGTGCTACTATGGCAAATACCAAAAATGTGGAAATGGCTTTGGAATTGTATATTGGATAAAGGTTGCAAGAATTGTAAAATACTTGATAGAAAAGGCCTAGAATTTTGAAGAGACTGTTTGTAGAAATATAGATGTAAAGGTACTTCCAATGAGGCCTTAAACTGAAATGATGAATGTGTTATTAGAAACTGGAAGAAAGATAATCCTTGTTTTAAAGTAGCAGAGAACTTGTCAAAACTGAGTTCTGATGCCAGAGAGAAGGCAGAACTTGAAAGCAATGAACTTGCCTATTTAGCTGAGGAGTTTTCTAAGCTTACTATAGAAAATGCAGCCTGGTTTCTCCTTGCAGCTTATAGTAAAATATGAGAGGGTAGAGATACTCTGAGAACTGAACTTCTGGGCAAAGAAACCAGAAATTGATAGTTTGGAAAATTCTGAGCTTCCAGAAAGCGAGTCCCCAGAGAACAGTGCTTCATGTGAGGGTTTAACCAAACATGGAACCAGTAAACAATTTCTGTGGAAGTCAAGATTAGAAATGCAGTTATTCAGGAAGGATTTTTGAAAGTTTTTTTTTTTTTTTTTTTAGGTACCAGGGCCAGGGTTTGAACACAGAACCTCATATGTGGGAAGCCGGCGCTCACCACTGAGCCACATCAGCTGTCCGGAGTTGGTTTTTTAATTTGTTTGCTTGTTGTTTTGTTTTGTTTTGGTTTTTTTTTGGAGCCACCAGGAACCAAACCTGGGACCTCCCATGTGGGAAGCAGGTGCTCAACCGCTTGAGCCACATTTGCTCCTGGAAAGTTCTTTAGTCTGATGCTTTGGACTCCTGTCAATTAGATGCAAACCAACAATTTTTTTGCAAACTGCAAGCCTGGATGTAAAGGGGTTAGGGAAGGGAGAAATTGAAGGACAAATCACTTCAAAGACATGGAAGCTAGGGTCTGGACCAAACGCATGTTCTTAGGCCAACTGAGCAGGCCCACCCATGTATGTAGAGAGGGTGAGTCTGCCTGATGCTTGGAGAGGGTGGGTCTTCTGCCTCATTGTTCAGGAAGAGTACTGACACCCAGTGCTCTGAGAGGGTAGAACCTGCACCTTAGTGTTTGGGTAGAGAATGGCCTCTGGTCAAGTTTGGAAGGTGTGAGGCTGCCGTTCCATCAGGCCCAGAGGACAAAATATAATTCCACAGATCACTCTCAGAACTTGAATCTAATGGAGAATGTCCTGCTAGGTTTCAGAATTGTTTGAAATTGAAATTGTTTGAAATTCGTGAGCCTTGTTTTCCTTCCAATTTCTCCCTTCTAGAATGGAAATGTTTGTCCTATGCCTGTCCCCTATTGTATAACAGAAACAGATAACCTGTTCTCTAGGTTTCACAGGTCCACAGACAGAGGACAAATGTGCCCCAGGACAGACCATATCCATAACAGATTTTAAAGTCTTTGTACTATGCCTTGTTTCTGAAAGGACTAAAGGCTTTGGGGATATTGTGATGGAATGAATGTATTTTGCATATAGAAATAACATATCTTTTTGGGGTCCAGAGGGTGGAGTGTGATGTTTGAAGCTGTATGTACCCCAGAAAAACATGTTCTTAAATCTAACCAAAAACTGTAAACCATAAACCATAAACTAATAAATTCACCTTGTTTAAGCTAACCCATTTCATCGTATTTGCTTGAATAGTCTACGTAACAAAATCACATACACATACGCTTTTTCCTATAGCCCTACATCACCCTCCTTATTTTTGTAATTGTTACAACATATATATCTATACATTGCATGCCTAAAACTATAAATTTATCATTCCTTTGAAGAAATTGCATTTTAGAACTTGTAGGAAGTAAAAAATAGAGTTACATGCCAAAAGATTTAATACATTAATTCTGGCATTTAATTGCCTCAGTTAAAGAAGTTAATGAATAAGTGGGCTCACTGGCAATCATTGTATGATAGATTAAATGTTAGCTGGTATTCCTGGGATGTCACAACAAGGATCAATTCTTCTTGACTACTAGTTTAGTGGCCCTTCCACAACACAAGGCCCTCCCACTTCCATTCACTCCTTAGTTATTCTCATTTTCCAGGGTTCAACTCTATCAATGACAAAAACAAACTAAGAAATGAAAATAAGGTCAAGATCTACTAAAGCAAAGAAGAGCCTTTTTTCCAGAAGGCATCTTAAGGACATTCTTCAATAAAATGAAAACTTCAAATAGCCAAGCTCTATATCCTTATTAAGTCAGACTTCTGCAGAAGGAATAGATATTTTAGCAACATTTGATAGTCTCATTAATTCTTTCCATCTAATTATATTTATTTACATTACTAGAAAAATGTTGTATTTATTGATGTTAAATAAGATGTGGGTTGATTACTAATGAAGATGAGCTAGTAAATAAAAGTAAACATGGTGAATCAAGAGAAAACATGGTGTCTATTTACTACATGCATTGGTGGGTGTAATATATTCACATTTGTTGGGAAGAATGCCATATAATAATTTTAAAGCTTTACATTTAAAATTTAAAATAAAATTGCAAGCATACCCTGGATATGGGAATAACTATTATACATTGATCATCATAAATCCTTTCTGGATGAAAACAAAATACAAATCAATTCATAAAATAAACACTAGCTGCTCATTGAAAGTTATTTAGAAGTCACAGGGAAAGTTCTACTAAAGCACTACCCACACTGAAAACTCATTACATTGTTTGCTTACTTAGAACATCTAAATCCCTCACTCCTCTCCCCTCTCTTCTACCTAAGAGAGAAACTGTTCATATCCCACATTAAAGGTCTGATACATCATCTTTAGGATTAAAGGTATAATATGATTTCAGGGCTTAACAACAACAAACTACTTCTTTATTATGTATGTAGTCTTATGCATAAATTGCGTCTGGTATTAATAAATGGTAAAATACTATTGATGCAGCATGTCAGACATTATTGTAAACTTTTTAGAAGTATTATCTCATTTATTTTTTATAGAAATCTTCTGAGGCAGACATTATTCTTATCCCCATTTTGCATAGGAAGAAAGTGAGGCAGACAGTCATTTGCTCAGGGACACATGGTTACTAAGTGGTGGAGTCAGGGTTTGAATCCAGGCCATATAAAACCCAGAGACAAGATCTTTACCCAGTACGTTTTACTGCATCTAATTCTGAGTATATTCAACACCATCAATTTCCCAATTCAAAACCTAGAAACAAAATAGAAAAAAAAAAAAAATCCTGGGAGAAGTCTCAGTATATTTATTCAGTGGTAGTAAAAATCTACTACCCATGGAAATGGCTGTGGCATTGAGACATTGCTCCTATCCCAAAGCTGGAAAGTGTTGAATCAACTTATGTATGTTCCGGTTCTTAATATTTTAAGCCTTAAGAGTAGCAGAAAGTGATTGGTATTGAAGGGTGGATTCGTGAGAAGAAAACCACAACCCGATGAGCAGAATTGGTTATTAGTGAAGAGTAATGTGGGGCATTTGTCCTAAGCTGCTACTCCATGACCAAAGTGACCTTATCTTTTTCACAGCCCAGGATCAGTGGCAGAGGCTTGTGTGCAGAGGAGATGGACGTAAGTGACAGCATAGCTTTCCCAGTAATGGAGTCCTCCAGCTGCACCCTTCTATTCTCGGCCTCTACAAAGCTTTGGCAAAGCACAGAATAAAGAGATAGTTTCTTTGAAAGATGATAAATTATGTTAGACTTTATAAATTAAGGCAATCTTTAACAAAGCCAAAGTCTTTGCAGCATAAATGTTTGGAACAGATTAGGAAAGAATACTTGATTGTGGTTTCTGTTTTCTTTTAACCATGTCATACATTTCTTAATGTGAATTTCTTTCTCAAATTATTCCTGGTAGTTGATTTGAAATTTAGCATTAAAAAGCCAGACAGCCAAATATAATAACTTATTGCTTTAGTGTCTTCTTTATATTTGGCCTTTTATTTATTTTCTTCAGGGATACAGTGAGTATTAACACCATAAAAGACCCTTTTGGGTCTTTCCACCTTTTGGGTGGAAAGATGAGAGAATTTTTGCAGTTTTCAGAATAAACATTTCCAAGATCTGTTATTCTAAAGGATATTAAACACATGGAGAAATCCCCATTTTAAAAAATTCAATGTATCAAGTATTTATTTTTATTCAATAAATAGTTATTATATACTTACTGAGGCCTATTTCTTTTTTTTTTAGGTTTTGGGGAGAGTTAGGAACAATCTAGATGTTCATTAAGGTTATATTCTAGTGAGTGGAAATAGATATTAAATAAGTGTACACTAATCAGTAATAATGAAAGCCAATCAATAATAATGCAAATTAGGCTAGTGTGAGTGCTATTAAGAAGCATCTCAATTTTTTTAAAAAGTCAAATTTAATTTTTCATTTCTTCCTCCTAAAAATGTGTGCCGTCTAAATGTAACATGCAAAATTCAAAAGGCCGTTCTATTTCCATATGAAGTCCAAACAAATGGTGATATAGGATACTTTAGTTGGGATGACTTGGGATAAAAACTATTGTCTAGCAATTATCCTAGGGTTACTTCCTCACTATTGATCTCATGTTCTGAACACTTTCTGATGAAGGGGAAAAAAAAGAATGTTTGTACAAGATAGGAAATTAGAGAAAACCAGTAGTAAATGGCCGAAAGCAACAAAACAGACATGCAGAGGGTCCTAAGGATGGGGTTGTTGCTGGGCCCTCAGCATTAAAGACACCAGAAGAAGTTTCACTAGTGTCCCCAGCATTTAGAGCAGCATAGTGGCTAAAAGCCAGTCCTCTTACACCAGGCTACTGGGATTCGAATTCTGGCTTGGTTGCTTTATCAGCCAAGTTCCTTGAGCAAATTATATAACCTTAGATGACTTAACATCTCCTATTAAAAATGGGGATGTTTATCATAAGAGTATCTATTTCATATAAGTGTTTTGTGGGTTAAATAAGATAGTTTGTACAAAGTTCTAAGAGCAGTGCATGACAAGTAGGGACATATTAATACATCAAGGGAGCCTGGCTGAGGTCTAAGAGTAGAGACTGGTCTTAAAAATATTTGACAAGGGGTATTGAGGTTAAATTGCAAGTCCTGCATTTTAGGGTCAGGATGGAGTTTGATCCTTCTTGAAATGAATATCATTTCAGGGAAACAAAGGAGACATCTAGTACAGTAACAATAATACCAAAAATTTTCTTGATGAGAAGGAATAAAAAAGTTCAAGGATCAAGAAAGCCCAGAAAAGAAGTGATGGGCTGGTATCACCTTATACTGAGCCATCAGAATACTGGCAGAGACTAATTGAGTGGAACAGGATTGGATACAGGTAGGCCTGAATGCAGAGATTAAGCGGCTTCAGCGATGAAATTTGTGAGAGAAAGGTCTAAAGACTGGACATAGCACTGTGATCTTCAAAGGAATGAAATTATTTATACACAACTATTAGATATTAGTAGACTTTTGGCATATTCACAGACAGGAAGACTTCTTCAGGCACTCTGCAACCTATGTAGCCAGTGTGTCTCACCTTGACCTTGGGGTTCTCATTGACCTTGGGAATGACTGCACGTTCTTTGTGCCACCGAGGTTCTTCTACAAGGCTTTCCCCATGAGCTCTCTCACAAAAGACATGCCCACTTAAATTTTGTAACTTACATGTGACAGTTTGACATTTTGTCCTGTCATTTACTAACAGTAACATATATATTTTTTTAATTTATTTTTAATTGTGGTAAAATATACATAACATAAAAATCATTTTAACCATTTAAAGTGGCCAATTCCTTGACATTAAGTACTTTGGCAATACTGTATAACTTTCACCACTATTTCCATACTATTTTCATCATCCTAAACCAAAACTCATTCTCATTTAGAAATAACTTCCTGATCTATGCTCATGCCACTCCTATTCTGCTTGCTGTTTCTATGAGTTTGCTGATTCTAAATATTTCATATAAAAGAAATCATATGAAAAACATTAGCAAGAAAGTGAAAAGTCAGCATACAGAATGAGAAAAAATATTTGGAAACCATATATTTGATAAGGTTTTAATATCCATAATAGAAAAAGAACTCCTAAAACTCAACAATGAAAAGACAAACAACCCAATTAAACATTTCTCCAAAGATGATATTCAAATGGCCAATAAAAATATGAGAACATGCTCAACATCATTAGCCATTAGAGAAATGCAAATTAATACTGCAATGAGATACCCCTTCACATCCAATAGGACAGCTATTTTTTTAAGAAAATGAAAATAACAAGTGTTGATGAGGATGCAGAGAAATAGAAACCCTTACACAATGTTGGTGGGAACGGAAAACGGTGCAGCCAACAAGAGTAAGAGTTTGGAAGTTCCTCCAAAAATTTAAAATATTTGTCATATGACCCAGCAATTCCACTCCTAGGTATATACCCAAATGAATTGAAAGCAGGGACATGGACCGATATTTGTATATCAATGTTCATTGCAGTATTATTCACAATAGCCAAAAGGTAGAAGCAACTCAAGTGTCCATTAACAGACAAAATGTGGTACATACACACAATGGAATATAATTCAGCTGTAAAGAGAAATGAAGTGCTGGTACATCCTACAATGTGAATGAAACTTGAAGACTTCCTGTTAAGTGAAATAAGCTAAACACAAGAATGATATATTTTAAGCTGAAATTTAGAATGTGATTACAAATTTTGAACACCTATAAGGCAAATTATTTCTTAACTCTTATTATTTAGTCTTTCAGCTGCAGAGGGTTATCACTTAAATGATAATATAAATTCATTGAGGACAGAATCTTTATTTTGTGTCTGTGTCGGTATATATCTTACCCCCACCCTTACCCACTATATGTGCTAAGGCAGGCAAGACAATTAATGACTACCAAAGAAATATATAAATTCAAGTAGAAAAGCAAAATACATTTTCCCAGTTAGGAAAAGATACTCTAAATTGTGTGAATCAGCACATACCTTGTTCTCCTGTGACTCATTGACCAGTGGGACTTGCTAGACAGAGTGGGAGATTTCTAGTGACATTTCCTAATCTCTGATTCCCCCCACTCTAACACTTTTATTTTAAGTCTTTTTTACTGTTTTCATTTGTAGTATCAGAGCTAAAAATGGATGCAATATTACAGAATAAGAAAGCCAGTGACTTCTTTAGTTTTTATATTTTAAGATTTGTCTCTTGTTTGACAGCCTAGGAAATGAGCCAGTGATGCCAACCCAGGTTTTCCATCAGAGCTTTCATTTCTCTGCTTTTCTGGCTTGCAGCTCTTTCAACCCCTACTGTCATGTCCCTCCCTATCTAATTTTCTAGGTCATTAGACAGCAGCCTTCAGAGAATCACCAGGTATCCACAAGGGACTACAGGAGATCTATATGCAGCCCACTCCTAATGGAAGATCGTCACTCACCTCTTAATTTAAATTCAATAGTCACAATGAAGTGGAGGGCTAAACAAAACAATTTCTGAATATTTTGATCCAATGATTGGCTTTCATTAGCTGGATGATTTATTGAAATATAGTTTTAGATTATTCAGAGGTTTCTGTAGAACTATGACAATGTGATGAACACCCAGGATTTAATTTTATTCCAGGAAATTCAATTCCAAAACCGTTTATCAAATAGCTACTTCATTCTTGGACTTGTTTTATTTCCTCCTTATTTTGAGGTTAAAACCCAATACATTTTAGTTCTGCAGGTTAAAAATGAAATATAAGCCCATCAGATCTGACCAACATGGAAAGTATGTAGACTGTGGAGGATATTTTAATTACTCAAGTTAAATTTTAATTGTTCTTTTCATAGCAAAAACACAGAGAGAACAAAAAGTAAAGTATGTGATTTTGAGAAAGAAGATTTTATCTATATAAAGCAGCATTTTATGCATCAACACTACTGGCTTAGCATGTGGTATTGAGACCATGTAAGAAAAAAGACTATCAATGGCCTGATTTAGCATTTTAATTATAATCCTTTTCTTCCAAGCATAGTGTACGGATAAACACAAGAGTTTGTGACAGTACAGGATTAGAATTCTAGTTTCTCCACTTATTCATTGTGTGCTTATGGGCAAATTATTTAGACCTCAGCTTCAGGTTATTTTCTGTAAAATGGAAAGCATCTATTTTTCTCTTTTAGGGTTACTGTAATATTTAGTATTGTGTTGTAAAGGACCTAGCGTGGTACTTAGCACATAGTGATTTTGAAATAATATTATTTCTTTAAAATATGTAATAATATATTATTATTGTTTTGAACCAATGCCAAATATTCCTGGTCACTTCTAAATTGCCCTGCTCATGACCTTTTTTGACATTTTTTATTGATCTTCTTTCACCTTCATTTACTCTCCAACTATCCAAGTACAAGAAATGTTATAAGATCTGGATTGACACATGAGTTCTTCCAGGAAACAGAACTGACACCATATATATAAAAATTGGCTCACATGAATGTGGGGATGGGCAAGTGTCTGAATTCTCTAGGGCAGATTTTAAGCTGGGAACTCTGATTAAGGCTCCAGGCTGTCCACCTCTATAGTTTCTTATACTCCTTTCATTGCTGGAAGCTGCTTTTGCCTGTAGGACCAATTCTTGCAGGAAGGGCACACCTGAGAACTTCGCAAGTCATTCTTTCCCAGATGAAACAGGGCCAGGTACCCACAGAGGGAGTACAGAACAGCTCCAAAGCTGTCTAGGGAGAGGATCAGGAAGGATGCCAAGAGCTTCCCTAATGGCTCCTGAAAGCTGAACTTTCTCGGCCTGCCCTTCCAATGCAGTCCTTCCACTCTCTGTGCCTCACAGCCCTGAGGAAGAGCAGCATCTTTAAGTCCCCAGGTGTCATGGCCTTTGTCCAGGGTGGGTTGAAATAATGGCCACTACTGCCTTTGTCCGGGGCAGGCTGAAACAGTGACTGCCCTCAGAGCTGGGTCCCCAATGACCTGAAGTCTCTGATCAAAATCCATGACCAGTGATGGAATTTTCCCACCACTGGTCATGGGGAAGAGGAATTGTATGTCCCTTTGTGTTACCAGAAGCTAACCAGGCACTGGACCCCCAGTGGCCCTGCTGCAAGAGTTGGGAATGGGCATTGTGGCCACCAAATGGAGAGAGTAATTTACTGTCCTTTACCATAATTTATCAGCCTCTTCCTCCTGCTCTTACCTGGATACTGTACATTGTTCTTCTGGCCTCTAGTGTTTCAAAATCATTGTTTCAGACAGTTCCTGCCTGTTTAATAGTTATTATGGTGGAAGGAGTGGGTCCTGGATCGCCCTTCTCCACCATCTTCCTACAATCCTCCTCTCATCCTTCTTGATGTAGACGTTGCAGAATGGAAAGAGTATCAGGAAAATTGTCCCAGACCTGTGAAGACTAAGAAGATAAAAAATGCTGACCTCGAATTTTGGGATCAAATAGCATAAGTAGTTGGGAGATTTTCACAAAAATTCAGTAAAACTCTTCCATCTAACTTTTGATTCTAGGGCACTAAGAGAAAATATCCCTGAAAAACAAACAGGCTACAACATTTTGAGACAGATTTTTGTAGTTCCACTTCTTTGGTAGATACTGTGGCTGAGAATATCCTCTTAAGTGTGTTTCAACTTTCTCACAGGGAAATGTTTCTGGTTTTGTTTATTCCAGAGGACTGCTGTGTTGGATAAGTGAAATTATATAATCTTACAAAATTCTTTATTAACTGTAGTGCATTTGGAGGCCTGATCCAAAAGGTATAATTGGTACAGGCATTAGGGTCTTTTTTAAGTCCAAGCTCCAATTCTCACATTTAGCTGTGTTGCCTTGACCAAATTCCTAAAATCTATAAGCTCCGTCCTCTTCATAGATGAAATGGAAATCATAACATGTCTCACTTCACATGACTGTTATTTGTTTTAAATATATAAAGCACCAATTCTGACACATATTTAAAAGTCAATAAAAGTAAATTTTAGGAATTTTTGAATTAGTCACTAATATTATCATTATTTAAAGCATTTGATTATTAGGAATCAGAGACTTGGATGATCATCCATCATTACCACAAATGTTTGTTATCTTATTCATTTTTCATATGTATACCAAACTGACTCATATAAAATATAAGATTGCTTATAATTATGATGAGAAAGATGATGATTATTAAAATGAAGAACATGTTTAAAAAGAACTGTACGAGGGATTAAAAGCCACATCATTAGGATGTCCCATGATCCTGTCTGAGCCAAGGTATCCCAAATAACATGGCTTAACAAGAGAAACAGAAGTTAAAAATGTGAGTAGCCATTCACCATACACTTATGAAAGTAAATATCAGGCAAAAATTTAAGTTATTCCTGAACCACCTACATGTTGTGGCTATGTCCAGGCATCACCTATACTATTATTTATAGGGTTTTTTCTTTAACACAACACCATTTTTGATGGCATAAATGTGTTTTAAACGACAGTATCTCTCTCCCATAAATAGAAAATATTACCATAAACAGAAGGTAACACCAAACACGATAAAATAATGCCATTAAATTATAGTTAGATATTATTTCCTGCAAATGGGACTGAACCTGAGACCTCTCATCTCTTTAAAAATGTAAGCTTATTGAAACTGACTCATATATTTGGAAGCATGGCTCACTGATGGATTCAAAGTGATTTAGCATCATTTCCACATATTATCTAAAACCAATGCTCATGCTTCCCATGGTGAATCCCACATTTGGGAATCTCTCACTAGACCAACATACCCGAGTATTTTTTCTGTTCTAAATCCCATTAATCTTTGCCTGTTGTTCTTTTGCACTTAAAGAAGAACAAGTGGCTAATATCACTAATTATAAAGCACTCTTAAAATTTGGAAAAATATTACCAATAACATAAACATAAAATTCACAATGTGCATAAATGATCTTTAAATATGTGAAAAGATGCTCAACCTCACTAAATAATGGGAGAAATAAAAAATTAAAACTAAACTAAAATATTTTTATATCTATCAAATAGGTAAAAAGGAATAGCAAACACCTATGATTATATGGGACTTTTTGCAAATGTTTAGACACACTTACACTGTGTTTTTCAGTAGGCTCCTATGTCACCTGAGAAAATAACTAACCAAAGCTAAATAAGTAATTCTTGCTGCTTTTCTCCCTTTAGCACAGATGTTCTTAAAACCTTTGATGTGTATGAGAATCAACAGAGGAATTGAGTAAGACTACAGGGGCCAGGCCAGACTGTACTTCCACAAACCTGATCCTCTGTATTCTTTATTAATTCTTCAGGTGATTCTGATATGCATCCTATTTGAAACCATAGCCCTTAGCCTTTTCTGAGAAAGAACCAACATAAAACTGAAACACCTGAAATTTGAAATACCTGTGAGGCTACCGTGTGAAATTCTTATTTGAAAGTGCTTCATGTTTTCTTTTCTACCCAAAGCATTAAAATAAGAATTCCAATCTTGGTTTCACAGTTTTTGAAATGGAACTGGAAGATGGCTGCCTGGAACACTCTGAATTGAATTTAATATATCAGGGAGATTATATAATAGTCAGACCATTTCAAGTATACACTTTATATATAAAACTCTGTCCCAATGTATAAAAATAATGAATCTGGACAAATACAAAATTTGTCTATATAGCTGTATGTGTAGATATGCATACCCACACAAACAATGAACTTTGTCTGTGACAATAGAACATTTCGTGAAGAGATATACTACATACCAGCTTACATAACTTTGTATCAATCAATGCACCTAGCAAATTCTACCATAGTCATTATATGTGCATGTGTATACATATACATGTTTATACATACGTTTGTGAATAAATGATCCTTAAATCTTCTGACACTGCAGAAACTTCCATTCACACACAAACTAAATGTTTCTCAAAGTGTGGTCATAAAAAACTTTATAGCCTAGATACTTGAAAAAAATTCAAATACCTGTGATCCACCCAGTCCTACTAAATGAGAATCTTTCTAGTTGAGGCCTGAAAATTTTGCAGTTCTAATAAGTTTTTATCCCACTAGATATATATTCCAGAAGAGCAGAAACTTTGTCCCTTCTTTACTATCATTTCCTCAATGTCTAAAACATATTTTGAACAGAGTGAGTCCTTGTAAAATACTTGTTGAATGGATGAAAGAATAAAATGTACTTCTCAAATCATAATGACATTCTGATGTGCATCAGCGTCTGAAAACTACAGCTACATTCTTTTGATGCTTCAACCTAAATGGAAATTCTTTCCTCTATATATACTTATGCTTCAAAATCAGGGAAGTGTGGTACTCATCCCAAAACAGAACATGTGCAAGGAGAAGACCCCTACAGCTTGTGGTATCTTGGAGCTCTCCGAAGTTCTGAAACTGTTTTTCCAGCTTCCCCTGCCAAGTTTAACCACATTCCTTCCTTCCTTCCCTCCCTCCTTTCTCTCTCTCTCCCCCTCCCTCTTTCTCCCTCTCCCTCTCCCTTCTTTTTCTCTTTCTCTCCTTATTTCCCCCCAGCTAGTTGCTCTAAAGTAGGCTTATCACTGTAGAGAAGTGGTCCTGAATTGGATGACATTTTTTCCTTCAAAAGACATTTGGCAATGCACTCATTTTGACTGTCATGACTTAAGTGTGGGGGAATGCACTGGTATATAGGACATAGAGGCCAAGGACACTGCTAAACCTCATATAATGCACAGGACAGCCTCCCACACGAATACATTGTTTGGTACAAAATCTCAACAATGCTAATCTTGAGAAACTCTGTGATACAGTGACAGCTACATGCTGGGCATGTCTTCCTCAAATAGGATCAAGTTCAGTTGAAAATATTGCTTTGATAACAGTGCAAATGTATTCAGTCCTAACTCTATATTAGCACTATCTCTATCTAAGCCACCATTAGCTCTTACCTAAACTATTACAAGTGCATTTTCATGTGTAATCATAAGTCAATGCATTTGCCTTCACACTTAAAAGCAATTCTTCATGCTTTTCATTGTCCTTAGAATATAATCCAAAATTAACCATGATTTATAAAATCTTTTGTGATTTAACCAATATTTGTATCACCAGCTTAATACAGGGCCATTCTCTCTTTGTTTACTATCCTCTATCCACAATACCCTTTGAAAATTAATAGAGCAAACCAAAACCTTTCCTGATTCAAAACATTCACTCTTGCCCTAGATAAAACCACCATCTTCACTTTTCTTTTCTTTTTCTTTTTTTAGGTACCAGGGCCGGGGATAAATCCAGGACCTTGTATACCATCTATAATTTTGCAAAATTAATTTATTATATTCAGTCATCCATTATCAGATTAATCCCCTCCAAAGTGTTTTTCTCTATCATATTTTAAATGATTGCCTCCAATTATTCTTTATCAGACACTGCTTTTGTATTTAAATGCGCATTTATGTACTTTCTGCCCCTCTCACTTCAATACCAGCTTCATAATGAAAGATGCCATATATATCCTGTGTTCCCCAAATCTAGGACATTGCTTCAATTTGCTTCACATCTAGCAATAAATAATTTTTGAATGAAGAATAAATGATGTATAGATACAAAACAAAATGACAGTGTTAAGCAAACCACATTGCTCAGAATATTCATGGAGAAAAAAGACTATAGTTGTTCACTTCCAGAGAAGCAAAATTAACCCCTTCTAAAGTGATTCCATTTTGGAAATCTAGATCAGTGCTCAGTTGTGCAAAGACTCAAAATCAAAATGCAAAACAAATCAAATCATTGGAAGTAGTCCCATTTTTAATTAAGCATCCTTTGTACACCTGGATCTGCTGTGTACTTTGTTTAGTTTGTTCATTATATTGTATGACAAGTAGAGCAAGGCACTCATATCAAATGGTTTATTGACTCAAACAATGTAAATTCTTTGCTTTCTGAAGACACTTTGGGCATACTTGAGACAAAATAGATAATTGGTCTCACCCAAAGCATTTTAGCTTCACTTGTTCTTTACTCTTACATATGTATGTACACAAAAGAAATCATTTATTTTCATTTCTATTGATAACTCCAGAGTGAAATCTAAATTACGTTCTTTGTTTGTTGGAAGGAAACAATTTTCAGACCATTGAAAGAATTTTGAATTATATAATTGACAAAAAACAAAAACGTCAAACGGGTGCAGGAAAAACTCTATACCCCTGTACTTAATAGTAATAAATACTGATATATGCTCTAAATTGCCAATCAGGGTTCTATAACAGAGATTTTAAATTATTTATAATTGACATGTTATCAATTATGAATTGATGCTATTGAAATGAATTCACATTTCTAAGAAAAAGGGAACTTTTTTGCATGTTAATGTATGAATACTTTTTTTTTTAGAAACCTACTTCAATTATGTTTGCCATTTCTTATTTAATTCAAATAATTATATCAGAATTTACAGGCATAAAGTTTTATCCATTAACAGTGACATGAATTCAGAGACTATGGATTCTCTACTCCTGGTAGGTGCAGAGTGGATGGGAGGTAGTGGGAGAAAGTCATGGTTCACACCCTTTCTTTCCTTCTTCTTAATAGGAGCATTGAGTGAGGCTATTTATCTCACCTACTCTTCTTTTTCTACCTCTATCTCTTTCTCCCTTGCTAGGAAAATATTGACTGGGACACACTGAATTTAACAGTCTTTAGGGATTCCTAAAATGTGGGCTTAGAATTATGTGCCTTACCAATTTCTTCAATGGTGAATAGCTCATCTTTTAATTGTAAAGGTTCTGGCTGGTCCTCTTCCTATCATCACCTAGAAAAATATTTGTATCAATGCACATGTGCATCTGAAAAAGAGAAAACCATGTAAAATCAATGATAACATGTACTAATTATATTAACTTAAACTTTTCACAATCCACATTTTAGTAAGTGGATACTTTTCTCCCCTAATAATCTGCCTTATTTCTATTGAATATTTTTCAGTAATGCATATAACAGAAAAAGAAATTGTTACTTTCATAGATATCTGTTTTTCTGCTCATAAATGATTAAAAATATTGCTTGGTGTCTAAATTATCTTATGGGGACTTGCTTTTTTATTTTGCCTCTTTACTATGTTTATTTGATGTTTTAAACTCAAATTGACTTGATGATGAAATGCACAATTCTCTACATTATTTTCACAATAATATATTGCACAAATGAAAATATAAATAACACAGCTTCGGCTAATTCCTAGAATTCTACAAATGATTTCACCAAGCATCAATGAACATGAATGAAATTTTTATTATTTCCTTTTCACCAACAGGGATTCTCTTCTGCCAGTGTTCTTGACAAAGTTGAGTAATTTTCTAGGATCCTTACTCTTTACACTGTTATATGAAAGAAGAAAAAATGAACTTCCAGTGAGGGAAGTACTTGGAAGTAAAAGCACTATTTATATTTCAGAGTGAATGAATAGAGTACTCAGAGATTTCCAAGCAATGAAGTAATATGATATAACTTTGTTTAATATACCATAAAAATGCCAGCTAATATACAGAATATGTTCCCATTGGCATTTTTTCCCACTTGGTTTCACTTCACAATTCAAACATGATTTTCTAGCAATCCCACTGAGCATACCTATTTTTTTTTTATTTGCCTAATGTGGCATAGCAGCAATATATCCCTGCAACTGCTACCCACTAAAATATACATTTTTCTTCAAAAACAAAATGGCAATTACTCTTTTCACTGGGTTATAATTTGTGAGCTTTATGTACTACTTTGGATTAAGATTATTGTATATTCCTTTAATTTTTGCACTTCCTTTCAGTCTTTATACCCATGTCCATGTGTGCAATCACAATACATAACATTTAATAAACTTTTTAGTAAATATATGATAAAATTCTTTCACATCATCAAATGGTATTCTATAACATAATTACATAATTACATCATTTAAAATAACTTCATAGAATGGACAACATATAGAATTCCATAATTCTCTTATTTGCTGACCATTTTTGAACTTTTTGGCTATTTTAAATAATATAATCAAAATTCTTTAAAAACTTGGCAATTTTATAACAAAAAATATGATTCCTTGTAATTTTAATTTCAATTTTTGTTATTTCTAGGAAAGGAAAAATTTTCCCTTTGTTTAAAGCATATATATACACCTACACACACTCCTTTTGAGATGGTTAAGTACAGCTATCATTAATTGAGGATAATGACAAGAACGAGGTGGTATGTTTTATAGGATGCCCTATCTCTTGTTCATCACATTAACTCCATAAAGTAGATATTATGATTCACATTTGATACAGGTACAAAATGTCCATCAACAGATGAATAGGATAAGCAAAATGTGGCCTATATATACAATGGAATATTACTCAGTTGTAAGAAGGAATGAAGTACTGACACATGCAACAACATGGATGAATCTTGAAGACCTTATGTTGAGTGAAGTAAGCCAGTCACTAAAGGACAAATATTGCACAACCTCACTGCTATGACGTCAGCATATTGAGCAGACTCACAGAGCTAGAGTCTGGAAGATAGGCTATCAAGAGACAGAAGGGGGTAGAGTGTGGTGAGCTGATTCTCAACATGGGCAAAACCCATGGCAAGGTGGAAGGGGGTGGTTTGGCAGTGGACAGGGGTGATGGTGGTGATGCACGGATGTGAGTGGGGTTGATGGTGCTGGAATATGAGAGTGAGCAGAATAAGGGGATTAGGTTGGATTATCCATGGAACCGGGGAGAGAGCTGGAGGAATGACCAGGTGAACTCTGAGGATCTATATGTCTGTGGTTGAAACCCACACAATATACAAGAAAATATTAAACTCCCATCTTGGGGAGTGCTGTTACATTCTCAGAAAGAGGGGCAGGAATCTCTTGAGTACATAGGCAGTGCCTAATAAAAGAAAAAAGACCAGTATGTCAAGCCCTCAATAATAATGCATGTACTATGAAACTTATTCTTCAACAAGTGAAACTTAATGGTTGCCATAGGCTTTAAGGGGAAAGGAAGGGAAGTATGGGTGGAACACAGGGCATTTGGGGGGCACTGGAATTGTTCTGCATGATTTTGTATTCACAGATACAGACTGTTAAACATTTTGTCAGAATCTATAAAAGTGTATGGTACAAAGTGTAAAACATAATGTAAAACATTAACTATGGTTAGTAGAAATATATCAATAATTGTTCATAAATTGTAACAAATGTATCATACTCATGTAGGATGTTACTGGTAGGGGAGGATCCGGGGGGGAGGGGGACGTCTGTATGGGAATCCCCTATATTTTCTATGTGACTTTTCTGAAACTTAAAGTTTCTTGGAAAATAAAGTGGAAAAAAAAAAAGACACTTCGGGGAACATACAGAAGAAATCGTTGATATACATAAAGGAAAACAAGGATAACAGATCTTATAGTGATGAAAGGCAAAATGCTAAAAACATTATTTACTTATATATATATATATTGTTTGTTTTATTTTAATAATATTTTTGGCTTTGTTTTTGAGGATGTTTTGGATTGCAGAAGGGTTGCAACTGTGGCAGAAGAGGATTACTGGTGTGGGGTGTCGATGGTGGAGGAAGGTGGGGGGGAGGGTGCACCTAAGGCATGTCTCTATGGAATATGAATGTGTTCATGTGGTCATGGGGTATTGTCTTGGTGGGTGGAGACCCACACAATAACCAGCAGAATATTGGATTCCCATTCTGAGGTGTCCTCCTATATTCTCTAATAGAATGGCAAGAATATCTAGAGTATATGGACACTGGCAAATGAGGACAGACCCAATACGCCAGGCCCTTGATATTGATGCATGTAGTTATGAACCTTGTTCTTGTGAAGTTGAAACTTAGCCTAGTAATTTGTATTGCCTACAAGTAACCTCCTGAAAGCCTCCTTGTTGCTCAAATGTGGCCTCTCTTTAAGTCAAACTCAGCATATAAACTCATTACCTTCACCCTGGTGTGGGACATTACTCCTGGGAATAAGCCTCCCTGGCACTGAGGGATTATTACCAAGGTCTAACTAGTGATGCATTTGGAAAAAGACCTTGACCAAAAAGGGGAAAATATTAAATACAAGTGAGTTGGGAGGTCATTCCAGAGATTACACTATGAACAGTTATGACTGCCAGAGTATATAGTACCTCAAGCAGAGTGCTCCTGAGGGCTCTAGAGACATCTAGGTACTATAGGCAGAGCAGACAGCCCAGGAAATTGGCATTCTTTTGAAGATATGATAACCTATCTCCCCAATGTATCAGAGTTAGACTAATTTATAACTTTCCTACACATGGTTCTGCTACCACTTTTATTTGAACCTATAATTAGCACTGTACTTGTTAAATATATGTTCCAGAGACTTAAATTTTTGGTCTGTCCGTATGCCAGTTGAGCTATGAATCTCAGCAAGAGTTGCAACACCTACTCTCCAGTTCATTGCAGTTGTCCAGGACAATTAACAAAAGGATGATGATGGACAAGGCCCATCCCCTAAAACAGAGTATATACAACTGCAAGCAAGACAGTTCCACCTATTTTCCCCATGGGATCTAAGCCCTCTCTCAATCATTTAGGAGAGTGGGCATCACCATCCCCAAATCCTCAAGATTGAGGAATGAACAAACATAAGATAGGAATGAAATTATGGACTAAAGCAGACTAATTATTATTCTAGAAATGGAAGAACTTATAACATTGATATAAATACCATGGTCATCAGAGGTTCTGAGGGGAGGGAGAAAGAGGAATAAGTGTAACATGGGGAATTTGGGGGACATTGGAATTGTTTTGCATTATATTTCAATGGCGGATACAACCATTACACATTTCATCAAAATCTATAAAATTTTACAAAGTGTACACCACAATGTAAACTATAGACCATGATTAGTAGCAATGCTTCAATATGTGTTCATCAATTGTAACAATTGTACCACACTAATGAAAGATGCTGTTAATGGGGGAATGTGTGGGAGAAGGAGGGGTGGGGTATATGGACCCCCCTATGTTTTTGATGCAACATTTATGTAATCTAAAACTTCTTTACAAATAAAGGAAAAATACTATTGAACCAGCCTTGTATTCCTTGAAGAAATCCCATTTGGTCATGGTGTATAGACATTTTATATATATTGCTGAATTCTATTTGCTAATATTTTGTTAAGGGTGTTTGAGGTTTATATTCATGAGAGATGTTGATCTGAATTTACATTTTTAGACTGTCTTTTTCCGGTTTTGGTACCAGGGTAATATTAGTGACATGAAGTGAAGTGGGAATTTTTCCCTCTTCTATTTTCCAGATTGTGTAGAATTGGTGTTAATTCTTAAACATTTTGTAGAATTCTCCAGAGAAACTATCTTGTCTTGAGAATTCTGTTTTTGTGAAAGTTTTTAAATTATAAATTTAATTCCCATTGTAGTTATAGGGCTATTCAAATTACCTGTTTCATATTAAGTGTGTTGTGGTAGTTTCTAATTTTCAACGAAGCAGTCCTTTACATTTAAATTGTCAAATTTATGTGTAGTACTCCCTATTATCTTTTTGAGGCCTGCAGCTTCTATAGTGATAAATTCTGTTTCATTCCTGATATTGGTAATTAGAGTCTTCTCTCTTTATCAGTTTTCCTAGAGTTTTGACAATATTATTGATCCTTTCAAAGACTCAGCCCTTTCCTTGATATTCTCCATTTTTTTATTTTTATTAAATTTCTTGGAATTCTGCTCTTATAATTCCTTCTTTCTAATTGCTTTGAGATTATTTTGCTCCTCTTTTACTCAGGTCCTGAGGAGGTAACTACTGGCCCTAGTCTCAAAGCATACTATCTGGATAGGCTAAGAATTGTCCAAATCATAAATTGCTGGCTCCTTTGCACTTAATAATTCAGTCCTCAACTTACCCCTTTATTCTCACATTTTACTATATGCTGCATGGAGAAGCCAAGGGGAACCTTATACACTTAGCTTGGAAATCTCCTAAGGTAAAAACCCAAGTCCATTACTTGCAAGTTCTGCCTTCCATCTGACATCAGAACCCAATATCACCAAGTGCTCTGCCATTTTATAATACGGATCACTTTTCTTCAAGTTTTCATTTCCTTCTAACATTTTACCAGAAGTACGTTTAATAGCCATCTATATTTCTACCACTTCAAAACAATCTAGACTTTTTCTATTAAATGCTTCCAAACTCTTCCAGCCTCTATCCCAAAACCTCTTCTGCATATCAAAGTATTTGTAATAGAAGCACCCCATTTCCAGTAACAAAAACTGTCTTAGTTTCCTAGGATGCTATGACAAGCACCACACAATGGGTTGGCTTAAGCAACAGGAATTTATTGACTCATGGTTTCAGAGACTGGAAGGTTTACTTCTTCTTGGGGTCAGTAGTGTTCTGGCTGGCTAACAATCCTTGGGTTCCTTGACTTTCCTGTCACATGGCAATTCTGTCTCATTTCTCTTCCACGTTTCATTGATTTCCAGCTTCAACTATTCCACGTAGCTTTCTCTAAGCATAAAATGAATTAATTATACTTATAAAGGACTCCAAAAATCTGTATTGAGATCCAAACTCATTCGGTTATGTTATACCTTAACTAAAAATATCAATTTCAAGAGATCTTATTTACAATGTGTTCATACCACAGAAATGCAGACCAAGATTAAGAACATGCCTTTTCTGGGTTATACAAGCCTATCCACCATATTTGACTAGAAGATAGCAGTTATTGTCTAAACACATTCTGTCTTGCTAGGCTGACCTTTTTCTTGTCCTTTGGATAGAAAGAACAGGCTTTTGTTGAGGATTTACTAGTCTGTGCCAATGGCATATTAATATTGCTGGCTTTTTCAGCTCTAAATGTAGGATATATAAGACTAAGAGAAAACCTAGAGACTCAGCACCATTTTGTTTCTGAGGTCCAGCAGTCCTACCTGGTTTCCTTTCTTCTCTCCACTTTTCAGTCTTCTTATGTTTGTTTTATATATAATGTCCAGTGTTTTTACTTGTACTTAGTAAAAGGAATAGGAAATATATGTCTACTCTATCTTACTGGAAGCAGAAATCTTTCAATCTTTTGAAAACCTTTTAACATTGAGTCAAATTCTCCAAGAAAAAACTTATTTTTACAAGATGTGGAATTTAAATAATCTCTAATAAAGTATAAGCTTTTGCTACATTTTGACTCATATTGAGGGTATCTATCAGGTGTCCTAGTTGAAAGCTCTTTTCTGCATCCATATACTGGAATGTGGTTCAATATGCTGTTTGTTAATGGGAGCAAGTGCAAAATATTGGTCAAGTATTTGTAGGTTTTGCTATAGGAAACTGAACCCCAGAAGTGGAAACAAATTTCCTATGCTCATATTACTAAATTTGGAAATTAAACAGGGACACTGATATCCATCATCTATCATCTTGAGACCTGTTTCAAGTCATTTTATGTCTTTGATCATCAGTTTCTTCCTGTGCACAATGGTAATAAAAACTAAAGCCCAAAATTATGAATCTTAAATAACAAGTTACATATTGATATCTACTATATTCCTGTCAAATATATATATATATATATACACACACATATACATATACATATAAAATATATATATATATACATAATGAGTATTATATATATGCTCATAATACACATACTATTAAATCAAGGGGTAGATACTATTCTACTCATTTTACAGATTAGAAGATGGAGGTTTTAAGTGACTTGTCTAAAGCCAAGTAGATTCTATGTGATGGGATTGGCAAATAAAAACAGGACTGTTTCCTTCCAGAGCCTTCTTCTTTTCACGTGATAAGTGATAAGGCATTTTGCTAAATGGATTCAGTGGATGAAAGTCTCCCTCATGAAACACTGATACACAAAGTGGTGACAAGAGCCAACAATGAAAAGCCAACAGGTTCCTTGATACATTATAGAGCTTATTCAAAAATGAAGGTTAGGAATACAATCCATTTACCCAGTCTATAGACATTGATCACTTACTACATGACAGGGACTCTTTTAAGGTCTGTGAATATAGATGATTCTTCTAGGCTTAAGAAACAGTGAGTGTCAAAGGCCTATTCATGGAAGAGAAAATAAAATAACAGTGTGGGAAGGTTGTCATAAACAAAGGTGGGTGTGAATTTGGAGAGTTAGGCAGACGTCATATGTAAGGCATTGCAGGGTGTGGTGAAGTATTTGGGTTTTACTCTAAGTGTGTTGACACTTATTTTTGAGGGTCATAAGCAGTGGAAGAACCTTACCTGATTTAATATTTGAATGATAGCCTTTGGCTGTTGTGTGGAAAAGTGAACAAGAGATGAGGCACAAATTTGGGAGATTCTCTTTGGATGTACTAGTCAGAGTTAGCCTTTTCTACAGAGAATAGGATATCAGAAGCGATCCATTCAGTGCAGTTATACAGAATGACATTATGAAAAACAACAAAATTATAATTAAATTTTAATGTGCACATATTTTAAGTACAATTTTAAGCACTTCACATATATTAGCTAATTTAATCCATACTATCACTGAAGTAGATGATATTATTATCACATTTGATAGATTAAAAAAAAAAAAAAAACCAACAAGGTACAAACAAGTTATTCAATTTTGTCAAAGTTATGCTGCTAGTAAGTAGCGTAGCCAGGATTTGAGCTAAACAATTGGACTCCACAGCCTAGTCTCTTAATTAAGGCAGATTTTTGGAATTTACAAAGATCAGCCATTTGACCAATATATAGAGCAGCTGCCTTTACAGATGGGAGTTAATTACCACTGATATATTCAGAGATTTGCTGATGGTCATCTATCAGGAAAGCTGAAATATGGTTCTAACACATGGAGGAAAATTGGTCAATGTGATCTTTAACTTTCCTTCTGACTCCACGTCCCATGATTCTAAATATAGATTTTTATTTTTTGACATTTTGGGGCCATTCAACTTGATAAAAGACTCTCTGTTGATTTATTTTATTGGGTAATAATCATGACTTTTTTAGTTAATGAACTTCAAATTTCAATTTCCTTAAAGCCAATTTAGGTACATATTATAATCTTTAAAAATACTTTATAAATAATATTATAAGATGTAATTAATTTCTCATATTGCCATCCTGAGATCACAATATTGCACACTTTTTAAAAAAAACTAAAACTAGAAATTGTTCAGGATGACACTAGAGCTAATGGTTGAGTACTGATTTTTGCTTCAAACGCCTTCTCTCTGCACAGATCAGTACGTGTTCTCCATGGCTGTTTTCTTGGTTTCTTCACAAAAATCAGACAACCCATGTCCTTTAAAGTCATGAGGAGTTGCGGGATTAGAAGCCATAAATTTGTCACAGTCAGACCTCCAAATCTTTTAGGTTCCTCTTCTTCTAGATAAATTAAGCATCAGTATTCAGTTAATTGTTGTTCTTTGCTCTCATATAATGCTGTACTATTAATTCCAATAAAATTTCTTTATGTATTAATTTAAGTTATGATTTTATTTATCTGCTACCCTCAGTGCATTTTATGCCTCATGGAGGTAGAGACTATATCTGCTTTTTCTTGCCAGGTCACATAATCCAAGGTCTATTGAGGAATTGATGTTCAAGAAGCAATTAATGAATGAATAACGAAGAAAATAAATGATGAAATAGAATTCAGGAACCTGAGTATTGGCATGGGTGAGGTAGTGTCAGAGAGATGACTTTTAATCTTAAGTCAAGGACAGGGAATTATCTGTAAGCAATTTAGGCAGAAAGATTAAAGGGAAGCAACATAGTCTAGATCTAGAGTGATATGAATGGGCATCCAACTATAAACCTCAAGGACATGTGTGAGGATATTATAAAGCCTGAGGGAGAAAAAGAAATGTGACTTAGTCTTGACAGATAAGAAACTATCAATTAGTTTGACTAAGGCATCAAAGTACAATTCCTGTTGTACTAAATGAAATCCAATAAATCAAGCATTCAGCAGTTAGTGTATGCCTAGAATTCTACTAAACTATGTGAAGATATAGGATGTGTCCTGGGCTTTGTATATCTCAAAACCATATAGGAAGGATAGGATTAACATCCATTATCAATTAGGATCATGTAAATTCAGAGATTAAAGAGGTCTAAACTGATCAGAATTCACTATAGTAAATGAGATTATCTTCACTCTTCAGTCTGATGTTCCCCAAGACAGTCAGTTTGCTAAGGTAGAAAAAGGCTAGTTACTTTCTTTAAAAACACTCTTTTATCCTGAGAACTAATATATTAAGATACTATAAACTGAATATTACAGTGAAATCCTTTTGAAGTGTAAAGTATGAATCAATAAATATTAATTCATTAATTTTTCTTATAATTTGTAATAGTAGCATTTTATTTTCCTTACAGGTTAACTATCAAAATTTCAAAAGGAGAATATCAAATTAATGCATTTAGATTCATTTGTTAAAACTTTACCTTAAACTCTTGGCAAATTTCTCATTTCTTTTTGCCATATTAAAGCTACAACGGATAATACAATATGAATTTTCTGTTTGGTCATATACCATATAATGCACATACTATATTTAAACTAAAATTCCATTTCTTTAATGCTATTATTTCCTTCCTATGCATTAATTAAATCATAAAATGGCATGAATAGAACAAATAAAATGTTCCATATTATGTAAATTATGATGCTAATTGTTTTAGAAATGCAATCTAAATAATTAAGTTTTCTAATGATAAAACATTACTTAGTTTGATTTAAGATAAGGGTTTGTGAGAAAAGAAATGCCCTGACTTTGTATAAAGTATGTCTAAATGGATAGAAAAGAATCATTGGCTTTGAATTTGCCTGCTTTTGTACTGATATACCTCCCAGACTGAGAATAGATTCTCAAACATTTATTTTAATTGGCTATTTAATAAATTATTTCATACATAGATAAAAGAACACAAATCCTAACATTACAGCATGAGGAATTCTCAAAATTTGAGCACACATGCACCTAGCCTCTAGATTAAAAATTGAGCATTATTAGTACCCAAAAGTCCCTTTTCTGGCCACTTTCAACTATTATGCTAACCCTCTTCCAAAAAAGGGAATGGTAGAGGTGAACAAACATTGCAAGGAATAAGATTAAGTAATCAGCTCTAGGTTTTTAAAACTGGCAAGATAATAATTCTCACACCATTTGACCCACCAATGTGAAATGCTAAATTTGCCATTTATTATCTTTATCATTTTAAATATATATGTTTCTAGTACACATAAATAATACATTTTTAAATAAGCAATTTAAAAATATTTGAATATGTATTTTGGAAAATTTCCATTTATAACCCTCCTTTTTCAAAATATGCCTGACAATTCTTGCACAGGAATTAATCTAACTGGAATTTGTCAAATAAAAAAATAATGCATGTTTTTTTTTTCTTTTTTTTCTTTTTAAAGAAAGGCAGACTGCCACATGCAGCGCCTCATTTGGATGTGTCTGGAGTATTGGAAGCTTGACTACCCTACGTTCTCCTACAAATGGACCTTGAGAGCTTGTTTGGAGGTTCTAGCAGGGGAGCGCAGCTACTCGTACATCCTTGACGGAAGAACGGTCCTCCTCTAGCGGAGAAGGTCGTCCTCTTCGACCGAGCGTGCAGCTTCGGGAGGGACGCACATGGAGTGGTGAGGGAGGAAGGGGACACCCACCTAGCCAGCCAGATCAGCCAAATCAACCCTGGCGATCAATGGGGTGACAGATGTCGCAGCCAGATGGCCCTCACATCCATGTTTTTTTTTGTTGTTGTTGTTGTTTTTTTAACCATTGCCTAACAAACTGACAGATATAATTAGAAGGAACACTAATTTATTTCCAAAATTGCATCCTTCCATTCATGATCTTAATCTCCTTATATATGCAGATCTTTACTCATATGTCACAATAAAATTTTATAATTTTTTTTCATATAGGCCCTTTAAACTTTTAATGTATATTTAAAGATGTTAAATTAGAGGTGCTACTTTGGACAATATCTTTTATGGTAATTTTATTTTCAAACTAGTTATTGTTGCTGTCTAAGAAAAGTATGAATTACTATTATATAATCAGATAGTTATTGAAGTTTTAATTAGTTCAAACAATTTTAATAAACTTTTCTATGTGAATGAATGATATTCATTTTTAAGGAAAGGCTGATGCCATCTGTAAATTATATCACTAAAAATAATAATATTCTAGGAAAAATACTCTATCTTAATCCTCATTATCTTCACCCACGAAGTTTGCTAACTACACTAAAACTTTGTAGGTTGAGATAATAAAACACCATGGGGTTATAAGCAATAGTAAACCCAATGCAAAATAAACTATATTTTTTATTTTATAAGGAAAATAAAGTTATGGAAAATTGTGGAAAAGAGAAAAAACACAGTACAAGACCAGAAATAGCTGGTGTGTTAAGTATTTAATGAGTACACTGCATATGCACACACACATATACATATGTATACAGGTATATATCTGTATATGTGTGTGCGTGTGCAGGACATGTGATAAATGTTTTGTTCCATCTCAAGTTGGCAAAACAAAACCTGGATGAGTTTTAACAGGATGGTACAACGAATGGTTGAAAGTCGAATCGGCATTATATAAGAGTCAAGTCTTACAGAAGAGCTATATATTGTATGCTGTCCCAGTCAATGACTTTGGGAATGGTTTGAGTAAAGATATAGTTAGGCTCAAATATTCGTTGAGGATATATATGCTTCAAGTGGAGCACTAGGTAATCTATATACATTATATAATTTAAAGACATAATTGACATATTCAAAAAAGTACAGATGACCTAAAACAGAGAGAAACAGCTAATAGGTTTGGTGACAGCATTAGAATCCCAGAAGATTTCAGTTAGCTGCTATTATAGTCTATATCAGACAAGATGAAGTATAATGGATATAAATTCCAGAATTTAGTTCCTAAAGGAAATTCACAAGCAAAAGATGAGATTGATGTGAATAGTAGAAACATGAAGAAAAATATAAACTTAAAGGTTTCAGTTGACTATTACTCATTATAGTTCAATAATGTATAAAAGAGCTAAAAATATCAAGTGTATCTAGTGTATCTATGGATAAGACTGTTAATCTCTACTGAGAGAGCTTTCTAATTAGAAAGGCAAATGAGTAATTTTGCCATATACTTCAGGAACAAACTGTACCTTTACCCTGCTTTGTGCCAATAAATCTTTTTTTTTTTTTTCTTAAGTCAATTTGTAATGCTTTACTCCAGCTTGCAACAATTCATTTCCACTGGGGACAAGAGAGAAAGATAAAAACTATTCCATATTACTCTAAGAGGGAGAGCAAGGATTAATCATTATCATTTAAAAAGAAAGCCATAGGGATTTAAGTTCTCTAAAAAAGTTTGTCTAAAAGTTAAACTATATGATTCAGAAATCCTACTAAATAAGACTGTATGTTCATTCACTCAGGGTGTTCAAGGAGATGTTAGTAAAACGTGGTAACAACTTATTCATCAGAAAGTACATCGGATAATCTCTGAGGTCCCATCTAACTCTAAAAGTCTGTGATTGCAGTTAACAATTTTATAATCAATTATTCTGCCATTAAAGATAAGGTTACATATATGTCAGTTAAATAGCTATTCCATAATATGCCCTTAAGGAACGTCTCCAAAATAAAGTGAATATAAAAACTCAATGCTATAAAAATGTATAATCATGACATAAAAATCCTGTTGCATTAAGAAGATGCATTGTATATATATATGATTTCTTCTCAAAAATGGCAATAGCATTAAATGCAATGATACCTCTGAAAAGCAATTAAGTATCACAGGAGATGATACATGATGGGAGACAAGAATCTTCTGTCCCTAGTGTCCTTAAATAACTGCCAATTTGGAATGAAAGAGCTTTTTAAAATCTAATTTGGATCATACAGCCCAGATTGTCTATAAAAACCATACAATAAACATTGCCTTTCAGCAAAGAACTTTGAGGACAAAAAGACCACTTTTTTTTTTTTTTTTTGCAAATGGAAAGTATTGGAGGATTGAATCATAAATTAAATGGATCTTTGCATCCCCTACAATACCAGCAGAATATCTTGTTCAGAGTAGGTGAATCAAAAGATACTTATTGATTTCATTCAAATTCCCTGCATAAATGGAAAGTTGAATTTTCTTGGGAGAATTTGGTGGAAATATGTGTTGACCAAGTTGGAGATATTTTACTTTATACTTTTAAAAATTAAAGATATTGGGGGTAGATGTGGCTCAAGTGGTAGAGCACCTGCTTCCCACATGGGAAGTCCCAGGTTCAGTTCCCAGTGTCTCTAAAAACAAAAAACAAACAAGCAAACAAACAAAAACAAAAAGCAAACAAATGAAAAAATCAACTCAGGGTAGCCAATGTGGCTCAGTGTTTGAGCACCGGCTATCCATGTATGAGTTCCCAGGTTCCCTGGCCCCAGAACCTTAAAAAAAAAGATATTGATTTCCTGAATAGCATGAGAAATTATGGTCATTTTATAAAACTTTAAAAATCTGGAAGAAAATAAGTAGAAGAAGAGAATTAAAATCTCCTATGAAGAGCCAAGCAAGATGGTGGTGTAAGATGCTCCAGTGTGCCATTCCCCTGAAGAATATTTGAATACCTAGCAAACACTGGCAGAGTCTATTTCCTTAAAACTCCAGTAAACAGGTAAAGCATTGCAGTAACTGGGCAAGTGCTGAATGAAGAAAATGCAGTTTTTAAAATGGTAGGACAAGTTTGTAGTTCCCTTGCTGGCCCCTCCACAGGGTATTGTGGAACCAGCCTGCACTTACATTGTGGGTCTCTGTCCCCATTCTAGAAGGAACAGAGTAACCCTTTTGCATATATTGGGGTGCTGGATGTTGGTGCCACTCTATTGGATGACAGACGAAAGACTGAAACAGGAAACTCACCTCAAGCTTGTCCTCCCAGAACTATCTCTGTAGGCAGAAGCAGCTTGCAAAGATTTTATTTATTTATTTATTTATTTGTTTGTTTTTTATTATGGGTAAAAGTCAAAATTCTCACAATACATACAAACATTTGCAAAATGATATATAAATATATATGCATATATGTGTATTTGCTTACAAAAATGTTATTTATATATATATATATATATATATATATACATATATTTTAAGAGGTGCTTAGTCCCAGTGGGTTCCGTGTAATATTTGGGTAATCAAAGATTTTAAAAAGTGTTAAAAACAATTAAGCAATTAAGTCAAAGTGGCCCAAGGCAAAGGATATGATCTGTTTTAAGAAATACAATAGGGCATGGGGATGGAGGGATGGCAGATGGGAGTGAGAGTGAAAGAATATAGTCAGAACAAGATGCAAGCTCAGAAAAGAGGGGGAGGAACCTGAACTTCACTTTTACCTTAGGCTGATCTTCTTGATAGGAGGGAAAAACTCTGAAGGAGAGCACCAGCCAGCACAGAGCTAATATGGAAAGATTTTGAAAGGTATTTGCCTTTGTTTGTTTTTGTTAGCTCCTGGAACTCAAGGAAAATCTCTGTCATGTTACTAACTAGATACAAACTTAGGGAACAAACAGCTCAAGGACTAAATCTAAGAGTTAACATTTTAAAACGTTAAAATGTACCATAGGAACAACAACAAAAAAAGGGTTACAAGACAAACATGAAATGATGATCCATCCAAAGGAACAAGATAAAAATCAAGAAACCAACAATGAAAAAGACCAGACTATGGATAAATCAGACAAAGTCTTTTACAAAATGACATTCAATGTGCTTAAGGAAATAAAAGAAAGCATGGAGGAAGAACTAAAGATATCAGGAAAATGAACAAACAATATGAGAATCTCAGTAAAGAGAAAGAAATTTGAGAAAGGAACCAAACAGAATTACAGGAGTTGAAGAGCATAATAACTGAAATAAAAATTCCCTGGAGTTTTAACAGCAGATTGGAGGTAGCAGAAGAAAGAATCAATGGACTCAAAGACAAGACAATTGAAATGATACAGGCTGAGGAGAAGAAAAACAATAAGAAAAAAAAAGTGCACAGAGCCAGAGAGACCTGTGGGACACAATCAAACATGCCAATTTACACATTAATGTTTCCAGAACATTAAGAAAGAAAGGGGGAAAAGGAATATTCAAAGATTTAATGGCAAAAAACCTTCTCAAATTTAATGAAAGACATGAATATACACATTCAAGAAACTCAATGAAGTCTGGATAGGGTAAACTCAAAGAGAACCATGCCTAAACACATAGTAGTCGAATTGTTGAATGCCAAGAAAAAACAGTGTTCTGAAAGCTGCAGGAGAAAAAAAACATGTTATGTACAAGTAATCCTAATAAGATTAAGTGCTGATTTCTCATCAGAAACCATGGAAGCAATAAGGTGGTAGGATGAAATGTTTAATATACTGTAAGAAAACAATTGCCAATGAAGCATTTTATATCTGGCAAGACTGTCTTTCAAAAATGAGGGAGAGATTAAGACATTCCCAAAAAAACAAGTGCTGAGGGAATTTGTCATCATTAGACCTGCCCTACAAGCCAGGCTAAAGGGAATCCTTCAGACTGAAAGGGTAGAACAGGAGTCAGTGTATTGAAGCAGCATAAAGAAATAAAGACCTCTGGTAAAGATAAAAATATGGCAATTATAAATGACTGTGTTGTTGGGGTTTTTTTGTTTTGTTTTGTTGTTGTTGTTGTTTGCTGTGTAATTCTACTTTTTCTTCTAGTAGTTTCTAAAATGCATATCTATAAATTCTACTGATAAAAATCTATGATTTTGGGCAGTTAATGTTGAAAGATATAATTTACAACATAAACAACAAAATGTGAAGGGACAAGAGGGGTAGGAATAGTATGTTTGTATGTTATTAAAGTTAAGTTTGTATCAAATTCAATGTGGTTATTATATATATATATATGATGTAACATTTAAGTTGCATTGTAATCATAAAGAAAATATTTGAATATAAATATTTATACAGAAGGAAATGAAAAGTGACTGAAAATGGTACATGACAAAACTTAAACATTAAAGCAGCCATCAGTGGAAGAATTGAAGGACAAAAAGGGTATGTATTAGATGCACAAACACCAAATAGCAAAATGGCAGAACTCCTGCATTATCAGTAGTTACTTTAAATGCAAATGAATTACACTCTCCAGTCAAAAAGCAGAGATTGGCAGAATGGATAAAAAGCTTGACTCAATTATATGATGTCTACAAAAAACTGATATTAAATTTAAAAATGTGCACATGGGTCATTCTCCAGGATACCATTTATTAGGTTACAAAACAAGTCCTAATAAATAAAAAATACTGAAATCATAGTGTATATTCTCTGACCACAAAGGAATAAAGCTAGAATTCAGTAACAAAGTGAGGAATGGAAAATTCACAAATATGTGGAAATAAAACAACACACTTTTAAACAACCAGGTGTCAAAGAAGAAAGCTCCAGAGGAATTAGGAAATTTCGAGACTAATGAAAACAAAAACACACTATATTAACATTTATGGGATGCAACAAAGGCCATGCTGAGAAGCAAATTAATAGCTCATTGAAAATGAAAGACCTCAGATAAGATACCTAACCTCAAAACTGGAGTATTTAGAAAAAAGAAGAGTAAACTAAACCCAAGGCAAGCGGAAGGAAGGAAATAACAATGATTATATCAAGGTTAATGACATAGAGTGTAAATATGATAGAAGCAATGAAACCAAAAACAGGTTCATTGAAAAGATCAATAAAATTAACAAACTTTTAGCCAGAATGAAATGAAAAAAAGGGAGTGGATGCAAATAAATAAAATCAGAAATGAAAGGGGCCACATTACCAACTTCAGAAAAAAATTTTTTAAAGATTTATAAGAGGATACTATGAACACCTGTATGCCAACAAATTTGATAACCTAGATGAATTGGACAAGTTTCTAGGCACATGCAAACATCATTCACTGACAGAAAAAAAAATTAAAGTGAAGATCTCAATAGCCCAAAAACAAGTAAAGTGAGTTAATCTATAATCACACACTTCTGAACAAAGAAAAACCCAGGTACAAATGGCTTCACAGTAGAATTTTACCAAACATTCCAAGAAGAGTTATCACTAATTTTGTTCAAACTGTTCCAGAAAAAAAATAGAACAGGAGAGAATAATTCCTAACTCATTCTAGGAAGCCAACATCATCCTAATACCAAAGACAGATAAAGATATCACAAGGAAAGAAAATTACAGACAAATTTCCCTTATGAATACAGATGCAAAAATCCTCAACAATATACTATCAAATCAAACCCAACAGCACTTTAAATGAATTATATACCATAATCAAGGGAGATTTATCACAATTATGCAAAGGTGTTTCATCATTAAAAAATTAATTAATATAATATGCCATATCAATAGAACAAAGGAAAAAAAAACATATGATCATCTCAAATGACAAAAAAAGGCACTTGACACAATCCAGAACTCCTTCTAGATAAAAACTCCCAGAAAACTAGAAATAGGAGAAAACTTCTTCAACATGACACAGGACATACATGTAAAACCCACAGCTAATATCATCCTCAATAATCAAAGTATGAAAGCTTCCCCTCTATTATTTGGAACAAGACAAGGATGCCCACTGTCACCACTGTTATTCAACATTTTACTGGAAGTTCTTGCCAGAGCAATTAGGAAAGGTTAAGAAATAAAATGCAACAAAATTGGAAAGGAAGAAGTAAAACTTTCCCTATTTGCAGATGACATGATCCTATATATAAACATCCCTGAGAAGTTCACACAAAGCTACTATAGCTATTAAGCTAATTCGGCAAAATGGTGTGGTACAAGATCAATACCCAAAAATCAGTGTTTTTTCTAGACACTAGTAATGAATAATCCGAAAAGGATATAAAAAAAAAAAAATTACATTTACAATAGCAAGTAAAACAGTCCGATACCAGTAATAAATCTTACCAAGGAAGTAAAGGGCTTGGGCACAAAACATTGCTGAAAAACAAAACAAAACAAAGAAGACCTAAATAAATGGAAGACATTTCATATCCATTGTTTAGAAGATTAAATATTGTTAAGCTGTCTCCCCAAATTCACAGATTCAATACAATCCCTATCAAAATTCCAATAGTCTTTTCTACAGAAATTAAAATTTATCAAACTTATATGAAAATCTAACTGTCCCCAAATAGACAAAACTATATTGAAAAAGAATGGACTTTGAAGACTCACACTTCCCAATTTCAAAACTCATTGCAAATAACAATAAACAAGAAAATATTAAACTCCCATCCTGAGGAGTCCTGTTATGTTCTCAATTAGAGAGACAAGAATCTCTTAAGAACATAGGCAGTGCCTAATAAAAGAAAACAGACCAATATATCAAGCCCTCAATATTATTGTAAGTAATTATGAAACTGGTAACCAGAGGCTCCAAGGGAAAGAAGAGGGAAGAAGAGAATAGATGGAACATAGGGCATTTTTAGAGCATTAGAATTGTACTGCATGATCTTGCAATAATGGATACAGTCCATTTTAAATTTCATCAAAACCTATAAAAGTGCATGGTGCAAAATGTAAACCATAATGCAAACCATTGACCATGGTTAGTACAAATGCTTCAATATTTATATATCAGTTGTATCAAATGTATCATCCACCTGTAAAATGCTATTAATAGGGGAGAATGGAAGAGGCAGAGAGTGTTGGGCATATGAGAATCTCCTATATTTTCTATGTGACTTTTCTGTAACCTAATGCTTCTGTATAATAAAATGAAAAAAAAAAAAAAAAAAAAAAGCACTGGGGGAACATACAGAAAAAATTGTCACTGTACATACAAGATAACAGATCATACAGTGTTAAAAGGCACAATGTTTAAAAAGTTTTATTTTCTTTCAAATTATTTTATGTTTATATTTTTTATTTTTGTATTTATATATTTTTTAATTATTTTATTTTCTTATTAATTTTATTTGGTTAGTGTTTTTGCTTCAATTTTGGATCACAGAAGGGTCACAACAGTGGCAGGAAAGGATCACTGGTGCAGGTTGTCAGTGATGGGGGGATGTGCAGGGAGGGGTGCATGACTAAGGCATATGAATATCTTGAAGGGCTCATGGGGCATTGTCTCAGTGGGTGGAGATATACACAATAACTGAACGAATATTGAATTCCCATCCTGGGGACTCCTGCTATGTTCTCTAATAGAATGGTAAGAATCCCCCTGAGTACATGGACAGTGCCTACTGAAGGAAGACAGACCATTATGCTAGGCCCTTGATATTGATGGTTGTACTTATGAGCCTTTTCTAGCGAAACTGAAACTTAGCCTAGTATTATATATTGCCTAAGAGTTACCTCCTGAAAAACTCCTTGTTGCTCAAATGTGGCCTCTCTTAGGTCAAATTCAGCATATAAACTCACTACCTTCCCCCCCTCTCAGCATGGGACATAACTCCTGAGGATAAGCCTCCCTGACACAGAGATATTATTACCAAGCACCAAATAGCAATGCATCTGGAAAAAGACCTTGACCGAAAGGGGGAAATATTACATACAAATGAGTTTTTATGGCCAAGAGATTTCAAAGTGAGTTGGGAGGTCATTCCAGAGGTTACACTTATGCACATCTCAGCAGGATATCATCGACTGCCACATGAAACAGTGCATCAAACAGTGGGGCTCCTGAGGGCTCTAGAGACATCTAGACACTATAAGCAGGGAATACAAGCTCAGGAATTCGGCACCCTGTCAGTGAGTCTTACATTGGAATTTATGCTCCCCAATGTAACTCATGTATAGTTTCCCTACCTATGGTTCTTCTGTCCCTTTTATTTGAACCTATAATGATCATTATAATTGTTAAATATATGTCCCAGAGACTTAAATCTTTGGTCTGTTCATGTGCCAATTGAGCTCTGAATCTCATCAGAGTTGCAAAACCTACCCTACTGTTCATTGGACTCACCCAGGACAACTAACAAGGAAGTGATGATGGACAACATCCATCCCAAGGAACAGAGAATGTCTATAACTGCAAGCAAGACAGTACCATTCATCTACCCCATGGGATCTAAGCCCCGTCTCAATTAGAAACAGAGTAGGCATCACCATCTCCAAATTCTCAAGATTTGGGAATGAACAATGGACTAAAGTACACTTATTATTCTATTATAGACATTATTATTCTAGCAGAAGAACTTATATCATTGATGTAAAGGCAATGGCTATCACAGGTTCTGAGGGGAGGGAGAAGGAAGAATAGGTATAACATGGGGGCATTTTCCAGACATTGGAATTGTACTACATGACATTGTAATGGCAGATACAGGCCATTATACATTTTGTCAAAACCTGTAAAATTGTGCGGGGCAGAGAGTAAACTATAATGTAAACTATATTCCATGGTTAGTATCAATGCTTCAAAATGTGTTCATCTGGACAACCAGCAAGATAGCGGCAGAGTGTGGAGCTCCTGGAGTCATCTCATTCTACAGGGCAGTTAGTAATTACCCAGAGCTATCTAAAGCACCTGTTTGGGGGCTCCAGGACACCAGAAGAGCATCCTGCAATATCCTTGAAAGAATGGAAGGAGGAGATTGCCCATTTGCAGAGAAGATCCATAAGTAGAGCACTCCATACCCTGGAGGCCAGTGCCCATCCTCCACTGCCTGCACAAGCTGCCTCAGGGAGCTATTCTGCAGCTGGAATTGGTAGCTCCACTTCCCAAAAACAGGGAGGAAGAGACGTTTTGTCCAAGTCAGAAAGAAGCTTGTTGTCACCATTTTAACTCTGCCCCTGGCACAAGGGGAAGTGGAAGGACTGAAAATCACACTGCTGGTAGGCACTGGTTTCTTTCCATTCAGGTCAGATTGCAGCTCTAGCATAAGTCCCTGCCCTATCTATAGAAGGGAAGAAGCTGGGGGGACCTGCACCAGCCTTTCTGGGAAAAAATACAGGCCACGCAATGGAGGCTGGTGATCATCCTACTCTGGTGGCATAAGTCTTCTCAGGAGCTATTCTGTGGCTGGAATTGGAAGCTCCATTTCCCAAAAACAGGGGAAGAAGAGACAGTTGGCCACCAATTTCAGCTACTGATTAGTAACTTTGGCTGGCTAAAGTATAACCCTAAAAACAGCTAAAGTTTGAATGCATCCAAGTCAGAAAGAGGCCAGTAGCTGCCATTTTGACTCCGCCCCCAGCATGAGGGGAAGCCAGGATGACTGAAAATCACAGTGATGGTAGAGACCAGTTTCTTTCACCCAGATCACCCTACAGCACTATCCTAGGCTTCAGGCCCAACTCTAGCAGGGAGGAAGCTGGCAGGACCTACACCAGCCTCTCCAGGTAACTGCAGGTACATTCAGTTGTCACAAACTGAATAGTGGGAAGTCTACCAGGGCAACTATGGACATTTGGGACCCACACGGCATAGACTGCTGCCCACACCTGAAGCTCCATTCCTGCCCTAGGCAGGGGAGATAGGGGCTTGAAGCTTCATCAGTCTTTCTGGGCAACTATAGTCTAGGCCTGCATGACTTGGATTATTACATGCAGCTGTGGCTCTATCCATACATCTGGCAAAGGAGAAAGTTGGGAGAAGCTTCATCAGTCCCTGGGGAAAGGAGAGCAGCTTGAGCCTCCACAGCTTACAGCACCAACTACATCCTTAGCTTCTCCTACACAATGAGCATGGGAGAAAGGGCAGGAAAGCCCTAAACTAAAGAGAGAAACTTCACCCAGAATAAATATATCTAGTAAGCCAATGCCAAGATACCAAAAAAAATTACAATTCATACCAAGAAACAGGAAGATATGGCCCAGTTAAAGGAATAAGATAAGCCTACAGATGACATAAAGGAGTTGAGACACTTATCAAAGATGTTCAAACAAATCTCCTTTACAAATTCAATGAGTTGGCTAAAGAGATTAAGGATATTTAGAAGACTTTGGATGAGTACAAAGAAGAATTTGAAAGATACATAGAAAAATAACAGATCTTATGGCAATGAAAGGCACAATAAATGAAATTTAAAAACACTGGAATCATATAATAGCAGATCTAAGGAGGCAGAAGAAAGGATTGGTAAGCTTGAAGAAATGGCCTCTGAAAGTGCACATATAAAAGAACAGATGGAGAAAAGAATGGAAAGAATTGAACGAGGTCTCAGGGAACTAAACGACAGCAAGAGACATGCAAACTTACATGTCATGAGTGTCCCAGAAGGAGAAGAGAAGGGAAAAGGGGCAGAAAGAATATTTAAAGAAATAACGGTAGCAAAATTTCCCAACCCTATTGAAGCAAAATGTCCAAGAAGCACAATGTACTCCTATCCAAATAAATCTGAATAGACCAACTCCCAGACACATACTAATCAGAATGTCAAATGCCAAAGACAAAGAGAGAATTCTGGGGGCAGCAAGAGAAAAGCAATGCATAACACATGAGGGATACCAAATAATATTAAGTGCCGATTTCTCATCAGAAACCATGGAGGCAAGAAGGCCATGGTATGATATATTTAAGATACTGCAAGAGAAAAACTGCCAGCCAAGAATCTTATATCCAGCAAGATTGTCTTTCAAACATGATGGGGAGTTTAGAATATTCACAGAACATTCTTGAGACTAAAAGTGGTGAAAATAAAATATAACAGATAAAACCCAAATATTTAGGAATAAACTTAACCAATGATATAAAGCACTTGTATCCAGAAAACTACAACTCATTGTTAAAAGAAATGAAAAAAGACCTAAATAATTGGAAGAACATTCCATGCTCACGGCTTGGAAGATTAAATATCATTAAGATGTCAATTCTACTCAAATTGATATATGGTTTCAGTGCAGTCCTGATAAAAATTCCACCAGCATTTTTAAAATAAACGGGAAGCATGATTATCAAATTTATTTGGAAGGGTAAGGGGACCTGAATAGCCAGAAACATCTCAAAACAGAAAAGTGAAGTTGAAGATTCTCACTTCAGGACTTTAAATCATATTACCTAGCTACAGTGGTTAAAACAGCATGGTACTGGCATAAAGACAGACACATAGAACAATGGAACCAAATTGATGGCTCAGAAACATCCCTCACATCTAGGGTTGAGACCCCCACATCTAGCCTGCCAAACTCACCCAGCTCAGGCAGAATAGTTCATCCAACAAATGGTGCTGGGAGAACTGGATAGCCAAAGCCGAAAGAAGGTAAGAGGTCCCCTATCTTACACTTTATACAAAAATTAACTTAAAATGGAGCAAAAACATGAATATAAAAGCAAGAACCATAAAGCTTCTAGAAGAAAAGGTAGAAAAATATCTTCAAGACCTGGTGGTTGGTGGTGGGTTCTTAAAGGAGATAAGAGGAGGACTGAGATAGACTACTGATGTTTAACGTACATAGAAGTTTTAATTAGCTTTACTGTAAAAGTGTAGAAATGTAGAGTTGATGGTAACACATTATAGTGAGTAACAGTTTGTTATAAATGGGATTGTAGCTTGAAAAGGGTAGACTAGGTATGTAAATGCCAATTGACAGAAAGCTAGAGAATAATCTAGGGACTGAATAACACAGAATTGTGGTGGATGGTACAGATGCAAGAGTGTCCTTTGTGAGTTAGAGCAGATGTACATCACTATTGCAGGGTGGTGGGAATGTGGAGAAACATGGGAAAAATACAACTGGAGTGACCTATGGACTGTGGCTAACAGTAATAATGTACTATTCATGCATCTATGCCAAAGATCTACTGTGTTGATAATACAGGAGTATGGAAAAAGTGTGCCAAATATATGCTATGGACCTGGTAATAATCAGATGATATTATCTCATAATCTGTAACAAATGTGCCACCAGGGTGTGGTATGTTCATAGAGAGGTTTTGCATGGGAATTCTGCACAAATGCATGATTGTTTTGAAAATTTACAACTTCTGTCATAAGAATATATTTTAAAAATAATAATAGGGTAGGTTGCGGGGAAAATACACCAAATGTAAGATAAGGACTATAGTTAGTAGTAAGATTTTGACCATATTTTTTCATAATTTGTAACAGATGTCTTATAACAGTGCAAAGTGGTCGTGGGAGGTTGTATGGGACCCTTGTATGATGTTATGCATGTTTGCTTTGTAAGTTCACAACTTTTACTATATGCTTATTGTTTATGTATGTTCACGTAAAAATGATATAAAAATAATAATAATAGGGTGGGTTGGGGGGAAAAAATACACCGAATATAAGATACTTGGGTTAGTAGTAATGTTTTGAGGGTGCTCTTTAATTATTAAAAATGTTTCACAACAAAACAAGAGAGCCCTGTGTGATGTTATGTCTGTTTGTTTTATAAGTTCACAACTGTATCTATACACTTATTGTTTATGTTTATGTATGAGTGATATATTTCAAAAAATAAAAAAATTGAAAAAAAAGTGTTCATCAATTGTAACAAACTTAACACACTAATGAAAGATGTTGTTAATGTGGGAAAGCATGGGACAGAGAGGGTGTGAGGCATATGGTATTACCTATATTTTTGCGGTAACATTTATGTAATGTAAAGCTCTTTAAAAACAAAAATATATTAAAATCAGTATGATACTGGCATAAGGACAGACACACAGACCATGGAATAAAATTGAGATTTCAAAAGTAATCTCTCACATAAATGGTATTGATTTTTGAAAAGTGTGCCATGCTGACTCAATTAGAGAAAGAATAGTCTTGTTAAGAAATGGTTCTAAGAAAATTAGATAGTCATATGCAAAAAGTGAAGCTGGTCCCTTCCCTCACACAATATATAAAAATTAACACCAAATGGATCAAAGAACAAATAGTTTTTGTTCTTTTATAAGAACAAAAACTATGAAACTCCTAAAAGAAAGCATAGAGAAGCATTTTCGGGATCTTGTATTAATTGTTTCTTAGAATTTACACCCAAGGCACAAGCAACAAAAGAAAAAATAGATAAATGGGACCTCCTTAACATTAAAAACTTTTGTGCATTAAAGGACTTTGTCACAAAATTTTAGAAACAACCTACTCAATGGGTGAAAATATTTGGAAACCACAGATCCTAAAAGGGGGTAATATCCAGAATATATAAAGAAACTCTGCAACTCAACAACAAAAAGACAAACAGCCCAATTTAAAAATGTGCAAAAGACTTGAATAGACATGTTTCCAAAGAAGATATACAAATGGCCAAAATGCACATGTAAGGATGTTCAATATCATTAGCCATAAAGGAAATGTAAATCAAAACCACTATGGGATACCCTTTTACAACCAATTAGAATGGCTACTATTTTAAAAATAAACAAAATATGAAGCGTTGGAGAGGATGTGGTAAAGTAGGAATTCTCTTTCATTATTAGTGGGGATGTAAAATGGTGTAGCTGCTGTGGAAAACACTTTGGTGTTTCCAGAGAAAGTGAACTGCAGAAATTTCATATGACTTGGCAATTCCACTTCCAGGTATGTACCCAAAATAAATGAAAGCAGGGATTCAAACAGCTATAGTTGATTATAATTTCTGAGATCACCTATTCCCAGAGCTGCCATGTAAAGGCAGAGAACAGTCCCAAATATAAGGATTCATGCATCAAAGATATCATTAGGAACAGTTACAAATAGAACCCCAGCAGCCACTAGTCTCCTGCTATTGCCACAAACCCACGCCACTAAGTCTTTCATTATTCTAACAGAAATGTCTACATTGAAATGCCTTAGTATCACTTGCCTATCATATGACCTTTTTAAGAGGGTAGTAATCACAAAAACAAATGTATTGATGCCTAACAACATACAGTGTATTCATTGACAATATCAATTTATTTATGATTCATTATATTCAAACATTTACAAATAGATTTATCAGTTCATATACTGTTAAAGGAATATTTATCAATCTGTATGCACTTATAGAAATACTAGGAAAAACTGGTAAATATTTTGACATTCACTCTATGCAAAACTATCAGTTACTGTAAAATGGCAAATACAAAACTGTTCGGTAAAAAGCACATTAGTTTGGGCAGGAAATGATCATTTTCACCATCTTTAATACTGTCTGAGAAAGCTATTTGATTACCCTGTTCATCATTTTCATCATAATAGTTACCTTAGTTAACATTTTCTCAGCACAGATTACAGACCAGACACTTAATATTTTAATGTTAATATTTAAAGCTGAATTGTGAGTCCATTAATCATTTCTATAACTGCAGGTATATAATATAATCATTTTCATTTTACAGTCAGGAAAACTGAGGACAAAACAATTTTTACACAGCTAAGAAGTCTTAGAACTGAGATTTTAAAACAGGCAGTGGTGCTCCAAAGCTTGCAATTTTAACTGCTAAGCTACGGGACTGCCTACTCCTAGATTCCAAGATTCCATCTACAAAATGGAAAAAATGTGCTTGAGCTCTATTTAGAAAAAAAAAAAAAAAAAAAAAATCAGCTTTTCTGGCATTTAAGAACATGGAGTAATATACCTGTTTCCAGAATTGATTATGGTAGAAATTAATTTGGGGGTGACAGAGAAAGAGCAGAAGAGTTTTAAAAATTTAATGGACATAATTTTGAATATACAGTAATACAGATGATGGAAAGATGTGGGTCAACCTTATATCAGGCTGCAGGAGATTGTGGAAAGACAAATAGCAGTATGGCATGGCTATGTAATTCCCCCAGGAAAGTGCCTCTGATTTAGGGGCCAGAGATCCAGGTTACCTGCATAACCTTTGTGACTTGCAATAACCTCAATTGTTAAATAAGGATATTTTTACCCATTTCACAGCATGGCAGTAGGCACTAAATGAGACAACATGGCCAGGATGATTCATTTTACTATTAGCAATTAATTATTTAAGGCCTACAGAAAAGAAACATCCAAAGGAAGCAAAGAAGAATGGGAAAATTGACAAGAGAACAGTCATTAATTATGCACATGAAGGATGAATATTAAAAATATTTTAAGTAAAAGTATAGGTACAGATAATATATATTTATAAGCATAGCAGAAAGAATATCCATATTCACATCAAATTGTAAAAACATAGCTGACTCTTGGTGCTGACAGCGGAGGGACAGCAGAGTGGTAGAGAGAGGTTTTTTTGTATACATCCTTCTATCTATAAATATACATAAACATATATACACCACACACATATATACATATAAAACTTACCAAATTACACATATATTTATAAAATTTGTAGTGATTTTAATTGTTTAGTTTTTCTGTATTTTTCAAATATTTTACTAAAAAGGGAGAATGAAAAGCATTATATAAAATTCTATTTAAAAAGAGTAAAATTACCCAGAGTTTTAAACCAGAAGAAAATATCAAGTCTTTAAAAGCCCAAACAGATGAGCCAAATAGGGCAAAATAAACAACTGAACTAATATGAAAGCATGCTTTACATGTTTCACATTAGAAAATGCTCTGGATTCACTTGCTAAAAATAATAGCTAACATTTGTTGAATACTCCCCATGTGTCAGGTACAGTCATAAACATGGCCATGTATAATCCTTTCAATTACCCTACGATTGAGATGCTGTTATCATTCCTATTTCACAAGTGAAGAATCTAAGAATTTAAAACTAAAAGCAATTAACTTGGAGAAGTCAGTGGTAAAACTAGGTTTCACACCCAAGTCCTTCAGACACAAAAGACTTTGGATGACCATTTTCTTACTGTTATAATGCTATTGGCTAAAGTTGCAACACCTACTCTCCAGTTCATTGGACTCACCCAGGACAACTAACAGGGAGATGATGATGGACAACATCCATCCCAAGGAACAGAGAGAGTCTGCAACAACAAGCAAGAGAGTTCTCTCCATCTGCCCCATGGGATCTAAGCCCCCTCTCAATTAGAAGCAGAGTGGGCATCACCATCCCCAAATCCTCAAGACTGGGGAATGAACAAAGGACTAAAGTAGACTTAGTATTTTTCTATTATAGACTTATTATTCTAGCAATGGAAGAACTTTTATCAAATAATAAAGGCAGTGGCCATCAGAGGTTCTGAGGGAAAAGAGAGGGAAGAATATGTGTAATAAGAGGGCATTTTTGGGACAGTGGAATTGTCCTGCATGACATTGAAATGACAGATACAGGTCATTATATATTTTGTCATAATTTACAAAACTGTGTGGGACAGAATGTAAACTATAATGTAAACTATAGTCCACAGTTAGTTGCCATGCTTCAATGCGTTCATCAATTGTAACAAATGTACACTAATAAGGATATTGTTAATGTGAGGAGGGGGAGAGAGTGAGGCATATGGGAATCACCTATATTTCTAATGTAAGATTTATGTAATCTAAAGCTTCTTTAAAAATAAAAAAAAAATACATTAAAAAAATAATGCAATTGACTAGTAGAAAAACTGAATATGTGATAGCATACATTTTGGCAAAAAAAATAAGACTTTTTCAGGCAAGGCAAGTTCTCATTTTAAAAAATGTGTTTACCACCACACATCATCCAGAGTTGCAGTGTTTTAAGCAAGCTCAAGGCAGGCCATTCTGAAGACAAGGGAAATACCAAAGTCCTGAGACAAAGCTGATTAATAAAGCTGCAGGTTCTGGAAACATCAGGTATTAGAAAAGTTGCTTTATATGACAGTCACTCAAAGAATGGCTACATGTGGCAAGTAGAGCAATGGTTAAAAAACAAATCACGTGGTTATTTTTTATACTTGGTGGTAATATGCCAAAGTATAAAAGAGGTAGTCAGAAAAATCGTGTGGATTATAGAGAAAAGTGAAGATGGCAACAGAGGACTGTGAGCAAAAAGCAAGCTGGGGAATAAAACTGCAGGAGCCAGTACTTTAGCCCACCAAATAACTCCTTAAAAGAAGGCAAGGTAAAATAAAGAAAAGGAGGCAGTAACCCTTCCCTGGGGCAAGTAGGCAAAAATTAAAGAAGGGGAGGCTAGCAAAATAAATTATGATCATTATCTATGCCTTTATTTGAAAGGTTTTACTTGTGAAGAAATACAGTTAAAATGCCTCCAAGAAACTTACCTTATGCACACTAATCTTTAAAAGCTCTCTCATGAAGGAGCTTGCAGAAGATTATGTGTTAATGAGTGAGGATATTGTGAAAAACTCCTTCTATCATTATAATATAGGAGGTAGAATCTGTCAGCTTGACCAACAATTTGTCTGAATAACAGACATGTCCCTTAGCACTCAAAAAGTAAAACTGCATTCTATTTTCTACTGAAAGAACTCTGTTATCCAGTGGGAAACTATTTCTGCCTTTCATGAAACCAAATGTCTGATGCCTATTGGTTCCCTCTCAAAGTGAGTCTTTGGGCCAGTTAGCTCAGTTATTTGGAGTGCTGTCAATGGAGAGGTAGCGCTAAAGATGAGGAGGACGAAGAAATAATTTTCACTGGGCCTACTCTGGAAAGATAATCTACAAGCAAATTAGGAATTACTAAAATGCTCAAGCCTAAGGTATCATTTGAAAGAAAGTAAAAATCATGGAATGATTGGACAGCAATGGAGGAAAAAAAGTGAAAAAAGTGAAAAATAAAATGAAAATGGTATTAGTGCAGATAGATCCTATATAATAGAAGGAGATAATTAGTGCAATGAGACAGAAGTGGGGAAAAACAATTGCTATTTGACAGAAGGGAAGACATAGCAATAATAAAACAGGGAAATCCATTATACTGCCAAAATAAGTATTATAAATCTAGGGAAAAAAAAAAAAAGAGAGAGGGAAAAGATGGGAACGTTAAAGAATAAGCATAAGGACCATGGAGTTGAAAAATAAAATGAATCAACTTAATCATAATAATCAAGGCACACATTTCTATGCAATGTCCATATCTAGCCTGTACTTGTGAATGCACAATAAATACTAGATGCCTAAAGCATATCCAAGGAAATATTAAACAAGAAAAATGTCTTCAGACTGTAAGGGAAATGGGAATGCTTTTATTTAATAGGTTCAGATGATACAAACCTCTAGATACTAATTTCAAAAAGGCTTGTAATTGTTGCTGATATATTCAGCCCAATACCATTCTGTATCTATCCAGAAAGAATAGGTAGTCCCCCTTTAATGTAAAAATGCGAACTTCTTAAATTTTATCCATGTTGGATGCTGTGGTGCCCTGGAGCTCATGGTGGCAGCCACAATGAAGTAAAAGCATAAAAATAGAAAAAAGACATTCAATTGCTATGAGGCTCTAGAACACAGAGAACTGCAGAGACTGAGTGAGCCAATTGTAACCACTGAGTCATACCACATAACCCTACTATGCCTTGCTCTGGCTTAATCCCTCCCACCAAGGTGGGAAGTTCATGCCCCACTTGGTCTGGACAAGGACTCTGAATACCTTAGTTCATGAACTTTGGTATGGAGAGGAAATGGAGGATTACCAGAAAACTCATTGGTACCTGCAAAACTAGATAAAAGGAAAGCCATTGGGGCAAAGAACAGGGTAGAAGGAAGGGAAGGATGGGGGGGACAGGGTGGGAAGGGAGAAATACAGAGTAGGCTCATGCTGCTAGCAGAATACACTTTCATTCTCCTTCACTCCCATTAATCTCTCTCTCCTGGAAAAGGATTCATGAATTCATAAATTGTCTCAGTGCTCATGTCAACAGGTTTTGAAATATCTTTGGCCCTTCAAACTATTCAGAATAAAATGTTTGAGTATACAGATCCATCTATGTATATTATTTATGTATAGAATAGATAAATGTACTAATACACTATCTATTATAGATCACAATTAAACAAATATAGAAATTAATAATGGATTAAAGAAAGATGAATAAAGGGATATTTGAAGTTCTATGGTATTTATTAATGATACAGAAAATCATTTTTCTCAGTAAATTGATATTATATGACATATTGTTAATAACAATTTCAATGAGAGCAGTCATATTGCATTTGCTTTGTATATTTTCATTTTAACTTGTGTTAACACTTTGTCAAAAAGCGTTCAGAAAGCCTGGCTTAGGTTCAGTACTTGGTTCTAATAACTGTCAGAACTGGAAAGGATCCCACAAACATATATCGGCCTATTGTTGGAAGGAGCTCTTGTTATAGTTCTTACCTTTCAACTCAACCACCAATTACTGTAAGGCTTTGATTCTAATTAGTCTAGTAAACACCATCTTCCTTGATGTCCATCAATTACATTTCCACACCACTCAAAGAAATATATTTGTACAGTTTAATCAAAGTGATAAAAATTCACTGAAATTTCTCATTTAAAGAATATTCAAATAGCTTAGAATAGTGTATTTCTGAACATGCGGTCAGATACAAATTCACACAAAATGGAAATATTCCCAAACATCTGTTTTAAATGCTTTCCCCATTCCATGGTTTTCCCCTCTAAACATAGTAACTTTCCCCACTCAATGTAAAAGCATCATTTTTACCTGGAAGAAACAAATTAAGTGTAACAGCAACAAAATGGAGACAAGCTACTTTATGGGAGACAGGAGTAAACTTTTACAAGGTGCTCTTTTAAAGACATGGTAAACAATATAAATATATCCCATCCACTTAATGATCAGTCAATATCTCTGTCAGGGAAAATACCAAACCCTTTTATTGTAACACAAGCAACGGCATTTATATCTATTTTTCTCCGAAAAAAAAAACCAAAACCAAAACAAAACAAAACAAAAAGCCAGCAATCACAGGGGTACCTGGAACTTTGCATGAAATATTTCCTTACAAAAGTCTTATAAGGATTATGTACTATTATTATCTCTGTTTTATAGATAAGGAAGCTAAGATTATAAGGGAGGTCAAGTAAGTTAAATAATTGGAGTTTAAATAAGTTGCTAGGAGTCATACCAATGGCAAGTGCCATAGTTTGTTGAAATCAGAAATGTCTGACTACAAGGGTAATGTTTGTATAAAAGCTCCATTCTGAATTTCAAGGGTTTTGGGTTTGGGGGTAAGGGGAAATTTTTTCCAATATACTGAGGTCCCTAATATGTACAAGTGTCTCAAATGGGGTAAAACAGTAGATACAGAGGAATTAGGAGGATCAGAGATCAATAAATAAAAGTCTATTGCAGAAGTTAGGTGATGTCATCAACATGACAATGTAAGACATCCCTGCAAAAAACTCCCCCAGAGATTCAGTGACTATAAGGACAAATTCTACTTGCTTAGAACCCTGGAAGATGTAGAGACTGAAGAAGAACTCCACAAATGCTGAACTGAAGAAAAAGAAACATATTAGGTATGGTACTTCTATCCCAGACTGGCTGGTTTTCTTCCCCTCCCCGTCACTTGGTTCCATGCAATGCTTGAGAGTTATCCAGAGTTATCCACCAAGGATATAGACTGAGGAGGAATGAACAGCAGTGAGTTAGAACCCTAAGCATATGCATGCACAAGGACCTAAATCCATGATCCAAAGCAGTGCTGCATACAAAAGGGCCTTACAGAGAGGAGGGGGAGAGAAAAACTGAAGCAGAACAACAGTGGCCAAGGGCACTCACTCAATCCAGTTACTGTTGGTGTGAATCCCTAAACACAAAATTGCCTTTTCTGGAGTTACTCACCTTTCTGGATTGACCCCATCTGACTCCCTGCGTGGGATAACATAACAGGGAAGAAACCAGAGATAGAAAAGCCTCACAGAGTAAAAAGAAAAGGTGAGGGGAAGAGTTAAACTGAACTGCTATAAGACTGGAAGTTCACAGAACTGAAAAATGAAAAGAAAATGGGGCACTGAGTGGAGAGAATTTAATCCAATCAAAGGAGCTGGGGAGAAAATTCTGCACAAAAACAAAGAGAACAGATGAAGAGTCCCAGAGAAGCATAAGAGGAAAGGAAGGTTTCTCCTAGAAGTGAAACAATTACATAAAAGTGTAATCTTAAAACTCGTACCACATAACCAGGGCAAGAATTAGATGGAAAAGAGTGGAGAAAATCTGATCTGTTAAACTTGGGCTATTCTAAGGGTCCAGAATAAGTTGGACCAAATGTCAAAGGAGAGCCTAAACACAAAGCCAATCAACAATAAAACCCTAGACAAGAGGGGAAAAGATGACATTAAAAGTTAACTCATCAAGATAATGAGATGCCTAGACATCAGCCAAAAATTTCAAGTCATACTAAGAAAGAGGAAAACATGGCTCAGTCAATGGGAAAAATTAAAACTTCAGAAGAGACAGAGAATTTGGAACAACTAATCAAAGAGGTTCAAACAAATCTCTTAAATCAATTCAGGGAGATGAAGGAAAATATGTATAAAGAGATAAAGGATATTAAGTAGACAATGTGTGAGTATAAAGAAGAATTGGAAGTATAAAATGAAAAATAACAGAAATTATGGGGATGAAAGGCACAATAATAGAAGTTAAGAATGCACTAGAGGCATACAACAGTGGATTTGAATAGGTAGAAGAAAGAATCTGTGAACAAGAAGCCAGGGCAATCAATATCATACAGTCAGAAGAAAAGATAGATAAAAGAATAGAAAATATTGAGCAATGTCTCAGGGATTTGAGTGACAGCATAAAGCATGCAAACATATGTGTCATGGGTGTCCCAGAAGGAGAAGAGAAGAAAAACAGGAGCACAAAGAATATTTGAGGGTGTAACGGCCCCCAATTTCCCAACTCTTATGAAAGTTATAAATATACATGTCAAGAAGTTCAGTGTACTCCAAAGAGAATAAATCCTAATGGACCTACTCTGAGACACATATTAATCAGAATGTCAAATTCAAAAGATGATGAGAGAATTCTGAAAGCAGCAATAGAAAAGTGATTTGTTACACACAAGGGATCCTCAATAAGACTAAATGCTGATATCTCATCAGAAACCATGATGGCAAGGCAGTAGGTGATATATTCAAGGTTTTGAAAGAGAAAAACTGCCAGCCAAAATTTTTTTATTCAGCAAAACTGTCCTTCAAAATAAGGGAGTTAAAAATTTTCACAGATAAACAGAAACTGAGAGAGTCTGTCAACAAAATGCCTGCTTTACAAGACTTACCAAAGGGACTTCAGCAAATTGAAAGGAAAGAAAGACAGAAAACGGTGTCTTGGAATAGTGTGAGGAAATGAACAGTCAGAGAATAGATATGCTACCGAAGCTAAGTTGAGATCTATTCAAATTAATAGGTTATAGATGTAGATTTTGTAATATAAATTCCAGGGTAACCAGGAAAATGAAGTATTTAAAAATATGAAGAAACAGAAATGAGAAAGGGATCAGTCAACTACATCACAATATATCAACTCCAAAGAAAAGGAGGTTGCAATAAAGGAAAAGAGAGTAAAAAATGACATAAAAACCAAAGGACAAAATGGCTGAAGTAAATACTGCCTTTACAATAATAACACTGAATCTTAATGGATTAAACTCTCCAATCAAAAGACACAGACTGGCAGAATTGATAAGAAACCATGATCCAACTATATGTAGTTTAAAAGAGATTCATTGTAGATCCCAAAACACAAATAGATTTAAAGTAAAAGGTTAGATAAAAGATATTCCTTGAAAATAGTAACCAAAAAAGAGCTGGGATTGCTATACTAATATTGGACAAAATAGATTTTAAATCAAAAGCTGTTATAAGAGATTTAAAAAAGGCACTATATATTAATAAAAGGGGCAAAGCAGCAATAAGAAATGACAGTCATAAATATGTATTCACCTAACCATGGTGCCCCCAAATACATGAGGCAAATACTGGGAAAGCTGAAGGGAGAAATAGACACCTCTACAACAATAGTTGGAGACTTTAATACATCACTCTAATCAAGATGGAACATCTAGAAGGAAGAGCAATAAGGAAACAGAGAACTTAAATAATATGATAAATGAACTAGATCAGAACTTTTCATTGATTCAGAAAACTCTTTTGACAAAACCCAGCATCCTTTCTTGATTAAAAAAAAAAAAAACCACTTAGAAAAATAGGAAGAAAAGGAAAATTCCTCAACATGATAAAGGGCATAAATGAAAACATATAGCTAACACCATACTCAATGTTGAAGACTGAAAGCTTTTCCTCTAAGTTCTGGAACAAGCTAGGATGCCCACTGTCACCACTGTTATTCAATATTGAACAGGAAATTCTAGCCAGAGCACTTAGGCAAAACAAAAGAAATAAAATAAAGTGAATCCAAATTGGAACGGAAGAAAGTAACACTTTCAGTATTTTCAGATTACAGTATCCTTTATATAGAAGACTTGAGAAATCAAAAACAAAGCTACTAGCTGCTAATAAATGAAATCATCAAAGTAGCAGTATACAAGATCGACATGCCAAAATCAGTAGAGTTTCTATACACTAGTAATGAGCAAGCTGAGGACAAAACCAAGACAAATATTCCATTTACAATAGCACCTATAAGAACAAAATATCTACGAATAAATTTAACCAAGCATGTACATTTCGTGCACACAGAAATCTACAAAACATTGCTAAAAGAAAACAGAGAAGATGCAAATAAATGGAAGGAAATTCTGTATTCATGGATTGGAAGACTAATGTCATTAAGATGTCAATTCTACCTCAAATGATTTACAGAATCAACATAACCCCAATCAAAATTCCAAAAGCTGTCTTTACAGAAATGGAAAGGTCAATTATGAAATTTATTTGGAGAATTAAAAAACATCTTGAAAAAGAACAAAGGCAGAGGACTTACAGTTCCTGACTTTAAAACATATTACAAACTACAGTGGTCAAAACAGCATTGTACTGGTACAAGGATAGATATATTGACCAATGGAAACAAATTGAGAGTTCAGAAATAGACCCTCACATCTATGGCCAATTAATTCATTGGTGCTGGGAGAAGTGTATATCCATAAGTAAAGTCATAAAGTTAGAATCTAGAATATAGGTTTCTAGGGAATAGAGTTTGGTTAGAGAGTGGGGAGCTGATGCTTAATTGGTACAGATTATCTATTTAGCTTGGTTTTAAAGGTTTGGAAATGGATGGTGATTGTAGCACATTATTGTGAGTAACTATCAGGACCGATAGTTAGAAAGGAAAACTTTAGGTCATATATGTTATGAGACCACAAATTAAAAGATAAAACATAGGGCTGTATAACACAGCAGACCCTATTATAAATAAGGGATTATAGTTAAGAGTACAACTTTAAGAATCTTCTTTCATGAATGTAACAATTATACAACACTGATGCAAGGTATTAATAATAGGGTGGTATATGGGAAAAATACACCTAATGTAAACTATGGATGATAGTTAACAGTACTATTTTAATAATATTTCATCAATTGCAACAAAGGTAACTATTGTTTAAAAAAAGAGTACAATTCCAAAGAAGTGTTATCATCAATTATAACAAATGTTCCACACCAGTGCAAGGAGTTGATGGAGGCGTGGTGTATAGGAATCTTTTATTTTATGCATGATTGTTCTATAAAGTCACAACTTCTCTAATAAAAGGGGGGAAAAAAAGCCCACTGCAATATTTTGTTTATACTCTATTCATGTTTGTGATCCCTTTACATAAACATTTACAATGGACACCAGTATATAAAAAAAGCGAGGGCGGTAAGGGCAGAATGCCATCATGCTTTTGTATGTGCACTGCCTTGAGTCTTCCTTAATATTCAGAATGGATATATGCAATGTATGTCAATGCTTTATGAGTTAGAGTGAAATAACAATAAAAGGGGAAAAAAGGTTAAGTGCAGCCAATTTACTTTTTTTTCCTCTTAGTAATTTCATGTCCTGATTCATTAACTACTGGCAAGCTCTTTGCATATCCATTATACATGAACAAACAAGGTATTTCTGGCATGTAGTCACAAAATAGCCTGATAACATTTGGTGTATTGTGAGCATGAACAGTCTATTTGGGAGACATAAAGGAACTCTTTGTTTATGACAAGAGAAGCAACAGTGTCTCTCAAGCAGAACTCTCAGCATTGGTCTCCCCCCAAAAAAAGGCACATGAGAAAATGAAAAAGCCCTTGCTGGAGAGTTGGGTTAACCCCTGGGCACAATTTCTATTGGGAAAGTAAGGGAAAAAACACCATAGGTTTTTAAAGGGAAAAGGATTATGATCGGGGTACAATATGGGGCAGAAAAAAAATTGAAATCAAGAACATAGAGAAGCCCTGAGGAGTAATAAAAGCTAAGAGTTCAAGGGCTTGGCAAAGCCAGATATAAAAAGCTGAGAGTCATGGCTAAGAACACAAGGACAAAAAATCAGGCAAACATATTAAAAGGAGAAATGGGAAACCCATACAAGGAATCTTGTAGTTCTGATGGGTGGTCTTTGTCTTGTTTAAGCCAGTTTTATAAGGGATGTTTGAGCCTGCTTTTATCCATGGCCTTTGACTTGAAGGGAGAAAAAATTGAGAAGATATCTTAAGAAACATTTCATTATTTCCCCCTCTCCCTTCAATTTTCAAACTAAAATATTTTGACTAGGAATAGAAAAATGGGTATATAAATATTGTTGAATGCTCACTCTTATATAATAAAAATAATTCTGACATCAATTGATTGTCTACTAAATGCCAGGTACTACCTTAAGTAACTTAAAGAACACTATTTAAACTAATCCCCAGATAACCTTGATTTTGAGGGTAGAGAGAAAGAAGATTGATAAAGAATTGAATATGTATTTAAACTGGGTGATGAGTGCATGGGAGTACATCGGACTTTTCTCTTTAATTTTGTATATAGTTAAAATTTTCCAAAATAAACAACCCTAATTATGACATTATTGTCCCAACATTACTGATGAGTAAATTGAAAATTGTAGATTTTAAATGTCTTGGTCAAGGTGAAAAACAATGAGTGGTAGAGGTAGAATTTGGACCCAGTCTAACTAATTTCAGAATATATATTCTTAAACACTGTGGTAAAAATAGCAGCATCAAATGCTCAGCATATAAACTATGAGACAGTTTCCACTTCCAAATTTCTCCTATCAGGTCACTGTATAGTAGAGGAGCTGGTACACTAATGATGAAATTTAATTTATTACTACATAATTAGTGAACAGTGTACTGATATCAGATAGAACAATATTTGTCCCATAATATATTATCAAAAAATGGTTAAATGGTGAGGAAAATTGTGTATTCCATATAATTGTAAACATTTTTATAGTTTATATACGCTACATATAAATAAAACAAAATTCAGCTCATACCCTATATATTTTTGTTGTTTTTTTACCCTTTGGCTGGGAGTGGAAAGGATAATTTTTTTAAAACAATTTATTGAAGTATATCATTCATACATGAACATACATAAACAATAACAGTTCAGTAAACATTGTGAACTTACAAAACAAACATGCATAACATCATACAGGGCTCCCACACATCACCCCACCAAAAATACTTTGCATTGTTGTGAAACATTTGTTAACAAATCATGAAAGAACACTGTCAAAGTATTACTACTAACTATAGTAGTATCTTACTCCTTTATACTTTTTTTTTAAGGATTTATATTTATATCGACTTTTATCACTCCTATACCCCCGCCCCCGTTTTTGCTGTTTTTGTGTATATTTGCTGGGCAACTCTCTGTGCCCGTTTCCTGCCCTCTCTTCTCATCCTTCTCTTCCTGTTTTCGCTGGGATTCGATCCATGGAAACTCCGATATGGGAGAGAGGTGTCCTACCGCTTGTGCCATCTTAGTTCCTGGTTTTTTGGCGCATCTTGGCTTGGCTATCCCGTGTCACTCTCCTGTTATGTCATCATCTTGCTGTGTGGCTAGCGGGGCCTGGAGGTACACCTATGCATGGGGCCTGATGGCTCACCCACATATAGGGCCTGGCAGCGCACTGCTCTCGGGGCCTGGCAGCACACCCACACACGGGGCCTGGTGGCCCCTGCACCTTCTTTATTTTTCTTTTTTTAAATTTTTATTGGGAGGTTCCAGGGATCAAACCCAGGTCCCTCCATATGGGAGAAGGATGACAAACCATTTGAGCCACATCCCTCCCCCTGCTATATCTCTTAAGGTTGACCAAAGATACCTAGAGTTACAGTCATTTCCCATATAGGATGGTCATATAATAAATCAGGCTTAGTTTATCACCAGAATTCTAAAAACCAGACCTAGGGAGAAAAACTAGGTCTGGGGACACATGCATGGTTTCTAATATAGTCAATGTTTAGCCTACCCTGATTATCACAAAATCAGGACAGCGAGAATATTCGCATATTTACTTTTGAGCATATACTTAAACACTTGAAGAGAGAGTGGCAGAGCCAGAAAGACTTGGCGCAATAGAGGCTCATATTTAACCAATGTGCTAGTTGCCAAATATTTGCTGAAAGACTTTTCTCGATGTCTGATCATTCTGAATTACCAACCACTGATTCATTTAGAGGACATATTATTATCAAAGAAAAGTAAGTCTTCTCTGATTTTCTTTTTTGCCCAAAGTTCCTTTAAACTTGATGATACCTTATTTTCTCAATTGAGTTGTGTATTTCTTTGAAGAAATTGACTATATCCCTCTTATAATCCCTAGCAATTAGTATGCACTAAAATAAATATTAATTAACAAATTAGGAAGTAAAGAAATAAAGCACATTAATATAGTTATGAGAGAGGGTCAGCGGAACATCTCAAGGGCTGCAAGGTATTTGTCCAACTACCATGTCAGAGTATGCTGTGCCTGTAGCCTCACAAATTAAATGGGAGAAATCTTGTTTAACTTGCAGGAAGTAGATACAATTATATATATAATGAGAGAGAGAGAGAGAGAGTGCTTACAACCCCCCAAGCTACAGAAGTAGTAGCATGCAAAATCATTGGAAGTCATCAACATTAGTTCCCCTTGAAAGAACTGCATGAAAACATCAAAGATGCATGAAAACATGTTTTTGTGTTCAGTTAAAAAAATGCTATTTCTCAAAGACAGTAATTTTGTGCAATTTTTTATATAAGAAATATGTTTTTTTTAAAAAGAATTTCTTGAGCAGATTACAGTACTAAAATAGAACCAAAATGAGAACTAAGGGTATGTTCTGCCCAGAGGTATCTGGTTCATGGTTAGGCAGCATTCTCACATATGGACACCTATAGAGAAGCAGGGTCAAAAAGACTTCGTGAAACTTATCAGCAAAACCACCTTCAACATCACTCACTAAAAACATACATTTGGAAAGCATTGGTGGAGGGTGGGGGAACACCTTACTTAACAGTCTTTCTTTTTGCAAAAATTACTCTTACAAAATAAAGAACCCTCTTTTATCTGACAAAATCCCTTACTTGTATAACAACAAATGTGGTAAATTAGCTTTCTAACTCCCCTATTATTACTCTTTCTAGAGACTGAGCCATATTTTTAAAAGGAGAAAAAAAGCATCTGTAACTGTCAGTCTACATGCAAAATTTTCAATATGTCTTCAAATAAGGGACAATATCAAATAGAGATGTAATAAAAATCTTAACATAGGAGAAACATAGTCTTACAAAAGGGGGTGGCAGTACTTTTTAAATCACACTTTATAATAAATAGACAGTTTTTGCTTTTCCTTGAAAAATATCACTATGAAACCTGGAAAAACAATTTTTTCATACAAAAAGCATACAAAAAAGGAACGTTTGTGAAATACAAATCAACAAAGAAAAGGTGAAAAAGGCTAGAAAGAAGGATGAAACTCAGTTCTAGAATTCTCTACTTAAATTCAAATTAAAAGGTTAAAATATTACAATAGATTTTTAGTTGGGAAAAAAGCTAAGGACAACAAAACATGTTGTACAATGTCACATAAAAAACGGAAAGGAGCCAATTCTGCTGTTGATGTGCAACTATGAATAAGACAAAAATAAATGGAATGTCTTGTCAATTGAGTTCAACGTCATCTAGCATGGGACAAATGAAAAGGAAACAATCGTAGTATGTTTAGTATAAATTTTCTTGAAATTTAACTGTGAATTGGGGCTGTGAATTATAGCATATATTTATATTGGTAAAATAATCATCACCTAACACATACAAAGAAAAGGGTATAGAAACTTAGAGAACAGAAAATTATGTAAAAGATTTAAGAACCACCTCTACCTCCTGTAATACATAAAATATATCAAGGTCCAAATAATGTACAATATGAGCAAATGACAAAGCAGGAAACAGTTTTATCAACAGAGGAAGGTGTTGGGTAACTGTGTAGAACAGGATGATAAGAGACAAAAATATTTCCTTTGGTGAAAAACATATTTTTACCTTATGCCAACAAGTATATTCACCATATACTTATGCCAACAAAATCCATGTTATAAAAAAATTATGTCAGATGTATTTGGACTTTTTACATAAGGTACATCACAAAATAAAACCTGAGTCTTATGGTTATGTGTCTTTTATGATATAGTTTGTCCCTGGTTGCTTAGTGGCCAGACCAATAGGTAAATGATACTGTTCAAATACATGTAAGACAACCAGGTCAACTGGTTGATGATTTCTAACAGTAGAGTGCATTAATACAGACCATACTATGCCATTATTACAGGCAATAATATACTAATTACTTTGAAATTACTTGCTGCTTTAATTTTTCTAAGCCACCTACATTTAACCTCTGCTGGTATGTGCTAATAATTCAATAAATGTAAAAAAGTTAACCATTTAAACAGAACATTTTTAGGTGAAAAACTCTTCCCAATTGGTTATAAATGGACATCAAAAGAGAAAGAAATCAACATATGCATATAAATACATGAAATAGTTATAAAGTTTTACATTTTCCAAAAAAAAAATCTGTAAATTATTGTTTTTTATAATTAACAGTTATTCAAGGAAAAGGTATACATTGTATATAATGTAACTGATCACACTAATCATATATTATAGTATATTACATACAAATTATATAATATAGTAAACTATATACTAATCATACACTATAGTTTAATTTATTATAAGGTACAAGGGAATTATAAAGATTTTCACATTTCTGTTTGACATATTTAACATTGTAAAAGACAAATCAGAGAATGTAAGAAGGAATTTCTTTTGATATATATTCTAGTTTTACACTGCTGAATTGCACAGACTCTAAGTGGATTCATGAAATATTTGTACTTTTATGTTTGGCTTATTTCACTTAGGATAATGTTTGCAAGTTTCCTCCATGCAGTAGCATGGTACTGTTTATGGCTGAATAATATTTCCTTTTATATATACACCATATTATGTCTACCCACTCATCTGTTGAAGGACATTTGGATGACTTCTGCATTTCAATTGTTGTGAATAATGCTGCTACTAAAATTGGAGTACACAATAATGTTTGTGTGCCTATTTTTAGTTACTTTGGTATGTACCTAGGTGTAGAATTGCTGGATCATATGGTAATTCTGTATTTAACTTTTTAAAGAACAGCCAAACTGATTTCCACAGATGCTTCATCATTTTGCATTTCCACCAACAATGTATGAGGATAACTATTTTTCTGCATTCTCACCAAAACTGTTATTTTTAATAAAAGCCATCATAAAGGGTATGAAGTGGTATCTCAATGTAGTTTTGATTAGCATTTCCCTAATGACTAATTATGTCGAGTATATTTTATGTGCCTATTGGCCATTTGTATATCTTTTTTAGAAAAAAAAATTTGAAGTCCTTTGCCCATTTTCTAATTGGGATTTTTTGCAATTTTTCTGTTGACTTTAGTAATTTTTACACATTCTGAATCCTAATTAGACATATGATTTAGAGATTTACAACAATTTTCCCCATTCCAGGTTATCTCTTCACTTTCTTGATTATGTCCTTTAAATGCACAAAAGTTTTAAATTTTGATTAAGTTCAATTTATCTATTTTTTCTTTTGTTTCTCATGCTTATGCTCTTATATATAAGAATCCATTGAAAATCCAAATTCAGGAAGATTTTCCTCAATGTTTTCTTCTAAAAGTTTTATGGTTTTAGGTCTTATTTAGGTTGTGGATCCATTTGGAGTTAATTTTTGTATATGGTGTGAGGTAGTGGTATAAATACATTCTTTTGCATGTAGAAAACCAATTTCCCAACAACATTTCTTGAAGATACTATTCTTTCTCCATTGAATGGATTTGATATCCTTGACAAAAATTTTGGTCATAATGATGCATGGGTTTATTTCTGGACATTCAATTTGATTCCATTCGTCTATATGTCTATCCTTATCCCAGTATCAAACGATTTTAATTAACATGTCTTTGCAGTAAGTTTTGAAATCAGTAACTGTGCATCCTCCAACTTTGTTTCTTATTTTCAAGATTATTTTAGATATTCACTGTCCCTTGGAATTCAGCATGAATTTGAGGACTGGTTTTCCATTTCTGCAAAAAGGAAAGCTGGGATTTATAATTGGGATTTATACTGAATCTTTAAATCACACAGGGTGGCACTGTTATTTAAAAAATATTAATTATTCCAGTACATAACTAAATGATACCTTTCCATTTAATTAGGTCTTGTTTAATTTCTTTCATCATAGCTTTATAGCTTTCAAAGTAACAAGTCTTTCACAAACTTATCTAACTTTATTCCTAGGTATTTGATTCTTTTACATAGAATTGTTTTTAATTTTTTCCTCTTTAGATTGTTCTTTGATGGTTTATAGAAACAGAACTGATCATGAAGTGTTTCCTTTGTATCCTGCAACTTTGTCATATTTGTTTGTTTTTAGATTAGTAGCTTCATTGTTTATCGTACGGAATTTTGTATATGTGGGATCGTGTCATCTGAGCTAGAAGTAGTTTTACTTCTTCCTTTCCAATTTAGATGCTGTTTATTTCTTTTTCTTGCAAATTGCTCTGGATAGAACTTCCAGTATAATATTGAATAGCAGTGGTGAAAGCAGGCATGCCTGTTTTGTTTCTGATCTTAGGGGTAAAGTTTTCAGTGTTTCACCTCTGACTGCGATGGCTGCCTTGGGTTTTTCATAAATGTTGTTTATCTGGTTGAGGAAGTTTCCATTTATTGCTAATTTTCTGGGTGTTTTTGGCCTGAAAAAGTACTGGATTTTGTCAAATGCTTTTTCTCATCATTTGAGATGATCACACTTTTTTCCTTCGTTCCATTGATGTGGCGTGTGACACTGATTGATTTTCTTATATTGAGTAACTTTTACATTCCTGAGATAAATAAAATTGGGTAAGGGTGCATTATGTTTCTATATGCTGTTGAATTTTGTTAGTATGTTTTGAGTATTTTTACATCTATATTCATAAAGGAAATTGGTCCATAATTTTATTTTCCTGTTTTTTTTTTTTTTTTTTTTTCTGGCTTTAGTATCAGGGAATGCTTACTCAATGAATGTGTTTGAAAGAGTTCCTACCTCTTCAATTTGTGGGAAGAATTAATGTTAAACTTTCTTAAAATGTTTGGTAGAATTTACCAGGGAAGTCATCTGTTCCTGGACATTTCTTTGTTTGGGGTTTTAAAAAATTATTTATTAATGCTTTTTGCTTTTTACAGGTCTGGTGAGATTTTCTATTTCTTCTTGAGTAAGTTTCAATAAGTTGCATATTTCTAGAAATTGTCCATTTCATCTAGATAATGTGATTTGTTGGCATACAACTTTTCATAGTAGCCTCAGAATAATTGTAACTTTTAGAAGATCAGTAATAATGTCCTCACTTTCCTTTCTTATTTCAGTTATTTTTGTGTCAATATAGCTAAAGGTTTTTCAGCTTTATTGATCATTTCTGAGAAGCAAATTTTAGTTTTATTGATTCTCTCAATTGTTTTTCTATTCTCTATTTCATGTACTTCTGCTCTAATCTTCATTATTTCCTTCCTTCCACTAATTTAGGATTTGCTTTCCTCTCCTTTTTGCAGTTCCTAGAATATGAAGTTAGGTTATCATTTGAGATCTTTCTTCTTTTTTAATGTAGGCATTTACAGCTATAAAATTGCCTCTGAAATTTCTGAGTATTACCTTCACTGCATCCCATAAGTTTTGGTATGTTGTGATTTCATTTTCATTGATCTTCAAGAATTTTCTGATTTCCCTTGTTATTTCTCCTTTGATCCACTGATGTTTAAGAATGTACCATTTAATGTTTACATATTGGTGAATTTTGCAGTTTTTCTCCTGTTATTGATTTTTCAATGTGGATTGAGAAGATACTTTGAATAATTTCAACCTTTTCAAATTTATTGAAACTTGGTTTGCAACCTTACATATCATCTAATTGGAAGAATGATCTATATGTACTTGAGGAAAATGTGTATTCTGCTGTTGTTGAGTTACTATTTTATATATATCAGTTTATTAGGTTTAAAGTATAATTTAAGTCCTTTGTTTGCTTACTGATTTTCTGTCTAGATATTCTCCCCATTACTGAAAGTCGTATATTGAAGTCTCCAATTATTCTTTAGAATGTCAATCTCTTCCTTTATTTCTGTTAATATTTTCTTTTTTTTAGGGAGGCTCAGTTATTAGGGTATATATGTTTACAATTGTTACATATTCTTGTTGGCTTGACCCTTTTAATATCCGTTTTTACATCTTGTAACATTTTTTACTTAAATTCTGCTTTGTTGGATGTTTATTTACCCATTTCAGCTCTCCTTTGGTTACCATTTTCATGGAATATTGTTTCCATCCTTTCACAATCTACCTGTTTGTGTTTTTTGGGGTCTAAGATGAATCGCCTGTAAATTGCATATAGTTGAATGATGTTTTTGTCTATTCATTTTGCAAGTTTCTGTCTTTATTGGACAGTTTAATCCATTTACATTCAGAGAAATTACTGTGAGGCAGTATTTATTTCAGCCATTTTGCCATTTGTTTTTCATACTTTCACAATTTTTGTCCCTGATTTCCTCCATTGCTGCCTTCTTTTGTTTATAGTTGCTCTATAGTACTGAAATAGTTTTGATTCCCTTCTCAGTTTTATAAAAGATATTTCTTTGTTACCATGGGGTTTTCATTTAACAACCTAAAACTATAACAACTTATTTTGGATTAATATCAAGTTAACATCAACAGTACACACAATCTATGTTCCTATGCCCTTCCACCTGCCCTCTTTTTGTTGTCCTTGTCACAAATTACATCTTTCTAATTTGTGTGCCCAATAACAAAGATATGATTTTTTAGCAATTTTATTGAGATGTACTCATATACCATACGATCCATCCAAAGTGTACATTCAATGGGTTTTGGTGTAATTACAAAGCTGTGCATTCTTCACCACAATTAATATTAGAGCATTTTTATTACTCCAAAAAGAAACCTCCCCATGCCTTAGCAGTTATCTTTCAATCACTCTATTCATCCCATGCCATACATATCTGCTAATCTAATTCCATCACTATAAATTTATTTAGATTTACATTTATATAAATGGAGTCAAACAATATACAGTACTTTGTGCCTGGTTTCTGTCACATGATAATTCTCTCTTTTTGACTTTACAATTGATTAAAAAAATATTAATATCTTACTATTCACTACAGTCCATAGTTTGCATTAGGTACATTTTAACTTAGATACCATCCTTAATTAACATCTTATAATATTAATGTATACTCATTCTGCTTCATTGAAGAAAATTCTTAAATTTATAATATTAAACACACTCATCATCAACAACAAAGTTCACTATGCTATACAGTCCCATGTTAAATCCTTTAGCTTTTCTTTAGTGACTTATGTAACCCTAAACTTTCGCTTTCTACTAAAATCAAACCCACATATGGCTTCACGTTATTGTCTAGTGTCCTTCCCTTTAGCAATTCTAATCAGAAAGTTCTACTGGTAATGTGTTCCCTCAGCTTTTGTTTATCTGGGCACACCTAATTTCTCCCTCATATTTGACAGTTTTTCCAAATATAAAATTCTTGGTTGATAGGTTTTTTCTTTCTAGCATTTTAATTATGTCTTCCCTCTGTTTTCTGACCGCCATCATTTCTGATGAGAAATTGGCACTTAATCTTTTTAAGTATCACTTGTATCTCATGAGTTTCTTCTCTCCTATTGCTTTTATGATACTTTATTTTTATTTATTTGGCTTTTAAGAGTTTGACTATTATGTGTGCAGATCTCTGAGTTTATCCTCTTTGGAGTTCAGTGAGCTTCTTGCATGTAAATATTCATATCTTTTGTCAAATTTGGGGTTTCAACCATTATTTTTTCAAATATTCTTTCTGCCTGTTTCTTTCACTTCTCTTTATGGGCTCCCATAATGCATATGTTGGTATGCTTCACAGTGCCCCAAGGTCCCTTAGGCTATGTTCACTTTTTCATTGGTTTTTCTTTCTACTCCTTAGACAGAATAATTTCAAATGTCCTATTTTCAAGTTCACTAAATCTTTCTTCTGCCTGTTCAAATTTGCTTTTGAACAACTCTACTGAATTTTTATTTCAGCTTTTGTGCTGTTTAATCTCCAGACTCTGATTCTTTTTAAAATTTTCTAATTTCTCCCTTTGCTCATGAATATCTTCCCTGATTTTCTTTAGTTCTTCATGTTTTCCTTTAACTCATTGAATTTACATAAGATAATTGACATAACATCTTTGATTAATATTTCCAATGTTTGTGTTTCCTTTGTGATGGTTTCTGTTGCTTTAATTTTTTTGCTTTTAAGTGGACCATATATTTCTGGATTAAAAAAAAAATTGTTATGCCTTGTAATTTTTTGTTGAAGTGTGGATATTTGTATATATGCGTGTGTTAACTCTGAAAGTCATTCTCCCCTTTCCTGAGGGTTTGCTGGTTTTCTTGTATTGTTTTTTTTCTTGTTGAAGGCCATTTTTTTTTTTTTCAGATTAGCTCTTTGTTGAGGCTCTGCTTCAATACTTAGTCCTGTTTATACTGAATCTATAGATCAGCTTGCAGTGAACAGTAGGTTCTTCTCAGATCTTGCTGCTTACTATCCTGCCCTGGGCATGCACAGTAGCTTTCAAAAACCCCTCACTATCCACAACTGTTACTGGGTATACTGGTTTCACCTCCTAGGAAAGAAACTCTCCCCTAGTTTCTTCTCCCAGGTTTTAGGTGCTCTATATTATGTTTCAATCAGTTTTTTACCTGAGGTAGCCACTGATTGCACAGTTCCATATCACTTTCGACGCTGCCTCTTGACCATGAATGAATGCTGTGTTAGATGACACAATTGAGTGCATTGAGTCAGTCTTTCAGAGAGCAAGTTGGAAAGAACATAGAAGAACACTAAATTTTCACATTTAATTTGCACATGGTGTGTGCTAATAACCCAATACTGGGGTCAAACACTGGAAATACAAGCTGCTACACTGGGAATATGAGTTGCTGGGCCAATATAAGTCCCACAGACTGCCACACCAACCTGGGAGAGGAGGTGGTGCCAGGATAAGTCAAAGTGTCCCACAGTTTTCTGACTCTTTTAGGTTTTCTTTGTCCTGACCTAGCATACATTTGGTTTTTGTTTACCCTTGACCGTTTTCCAGAGTTCTGGGAAAATTGACAGAATCTGCTTGTTTTTAGATGTTCCTCTGGAGAAATGGGATTATGGTATTTCCTGTTCTACCTTCTGGCTGACATCACTCTCTCATGCTTATTTTGATAACAAAATATCTATATCCATTATGACAATTAATTTGATCATCAAGGATGACAAGAGGGCTATAGTCACACTATAATGATAAATTCTCTACAGTTCAAGAATAGGGATGTGTGATTTGTATTTCCATACATATTTATATTGAGTGAGTGAGAGAGAAAGAGAGGGAAGGGGGTGTGGTAATATGGACAAGGACAGGTACCAATACCCTATTTAACAATTTTACCTGTATCTGGTTGTGTCAGATACAACATTTTCTTTCCATAACCAAAATGAAATAAAAATCAGGTACAATTTCTAAATACTAGTTAATCTTGTAGGAATAAATCACCCTTAGTATATGGTCTTAATTGTTAGTTACAACTCAGTGTATTCAGTTATTTTGTGGTCAAGTTTCAAGATGAAATCCTGCAAATTAATGAAAAAATATCCCTATCAATATCATTCTCATTTCTGATGAAGAAATTCAATATGATCAACAAACGGAATACTCCCTCAGAGTTACATATTATACTGTTGTTTCCCTATTCTAGCCAGTTTTGAGATTGTCCATCTTATCATGACTAAATTATTTGATTCTATTACTACCATCATCCATAAATAGAAATTTAAATTTCTGTTTTATATTAGCTCTTAAAACTATATAATTCATTAATATTAAACTATAATTTTAAGAAATATCTCTTCTGGGAAATTATTTTGTCCAAATCTGCAAGTAATAAAATACTTTGCAACCTTAATTCATAAGCAGAAAACATTATATTCTCTAGCTTATGATGTTCAGAATGGCATTTTCCAGTGTACCTATGTCATATGTCATATTTGTGAGTGACGAAAGTGGTCTAGGAGACTTAGAACACAGTCAGACATCTTTTGAATGGCTTTTACACTGCTTAAGTGTTTGCACAATCACAAAATTTGAACAGTATTAGCATTCTATTAAAGCAGATGCATTCCATTATTTTATTTGAGTGGATGAATAAAATATTCCATTCTCCTAGGGTAGTGAAAAATCAAGATATTTTCTGATGTCTTAATAATGTCCTTGCAAAGCAGGATGTTGACCGAGGCTTTGGGGGAATAAAGGGCATCCTTATGAATTTAAAATACTGACTAAACCCAATAAAAATCTTTTTTTATATACAGACATAATGGGTAATTGCCACATTGTCACTTTGGGCTATATAAACCTGAACTGCACTATTAGAAATGTCCAAAATGAAACATCTTACATCTGCCTTACTTAACTTGTGTAGTCATTTTGTATGTGTAAATTCCAAGAGGAAGTTTTATAGATTTAGTCATAAAATACCAATTTAAAAATTGTCCCAAACTTTTAAATTTCCCCTAAAGAGTATTTTTAGTTTTAAAAAAACAATATCTTTGAAGAAACAAGGGTAGTTTGTTTAAAACCTCTTAATTTGTCTACTAGCAACATTTACAAACGAGCATTGAATTATCTTTCTAGAAAGGTCCTACAACTCCTTTGGGATTCTGAATATTATTATCCTAATACAGTATTTATTAATGATATTCAGTTTTATTGGACCATAAATTTTATGTTCATTGATATCAGTGAGCTAATGAAGACAAAGATTATGTAGCTACTACTTCTACTAAATTTTTCAGGAGAGATGACATAATTTCATACCATTCCATACAATTCATTGAAATTAAACTAAATTATATTTTAATTTTATAACATCTGGAGATGTTTCAAATAAATACCTGAGAAATTAGGAAAAGAATATGAGTATATATGTGTATTTTAAACCACATATCCCAATTTTTGCTTTATAAAGTATACTTACTGCAAGAATCTCTCATGTTTGTAATACTTCCAATTTCAATTTAAAAGTCTTACATTTGCTCCTTTTTTCTATAATACATTTTACTGGAGTTTCCATATTATGGATATATTCATTTGCATTTTCAAAAATTTAGACAATGCAGATAACCTCCTCAGAAAAAGGGAACAACAATTACTTGCAATTTCAACAACTACAGCATATTTTAGGCTTGGTTCATTTTTCAAAAATCTTAAATATGTATTATTGACTTGCTTCTGATTTCTCTCTATATCTTTGATTGAAGTTGCCTCCAATATTCTACTCTTATCTAACACAATGTGATTTTTTAAAAAACTCAGCTCTATTTCTCTCATTTTTTCTTCTCTTACAACCTTCAGCTGGTCATTAAACGACAGTGTAAGTTTTCTTCTCTTCCTGAAAGGCAGGGGGGCCAGTTCCAGTAAGTTTTCCAAGAAGTCATTCTGCTTACCTTCCACTTGAGTAGAAATGATCCTTGTAGAACTTGAGGTGGAAACTCATTTCATTCTCATCATCCAACTTGGTTTTGTTTGTAGAGACGGGGTCTCTACTAGAAGATAGAGATTTCACACTGCCACACACATTAAGTGATATTCACGCAACCCTGACAGTAAGCGCAACATTATCTTGGCAAGTTGTAGTGCTATTTTTGGGTCCCTGAATAGCACTTTTGTTTAAAGGGCCTACGTTGGTTCCCTGCATGAGCTTTCTGGCTCAAAGTACTATGTTATTGATTAGTTTGCATGATCCAAAGGTTTAAATGGTGAGTGTTTTATAACCCTTGTTGGAAAGAAATAACAAAAAAGCATACAGAAAGCTTATATACTAGTCAAAATAATAAAGAAACACAACCTTATTTATTCCAGAAGCCCATAAAAGCTATCAATGTGTGAGTTTAATTTAAAACATATAAAATATTCATTAAGCCCTTTCTCTTTCATTATAAAGCTCATGGTAGAAATACCAAATTAAGAATAGGCAGTATATTTTAACACAATTTTAAAGTGTTGAAATAAGTGTGTGATTTAGGACTCTAAAACATTGTATAAGGCATGCTTGTTCATTTGTAATGCAGTACAAGTGTGTTCATCTCTTTGATGAGGACAATTTGAGAAGCCATGGGTACAAAACAGAACAATGTTTACAGACAGGCACTTGGATGTCAATCTGATATTTTTGTTCAGCCTTTTCACTTCAGAAAAAATTAAATAAGCAAAAGGATTGAGGAGCCATTTTTTATCTATTTCTGCCCTGATTCTAAACCTAATTATCTCCAAAAAATTGGCCACATTTCAAAAATTCTGTGCCTCAGTTTTTCCAATTACAAAATGAGGGAGATCAACCAAGTGGTCTCTAAATTCCCTTCTGATCTTGGAATCCTTTGGGTGTGTGATTCTATTTCTATTATCCTGGAAACAAACAAACTAGCAATTATGGGGAACAATAATTTTGTTTGGTAAAAAGAGATTTTATGGGTTATGATGCTCTTGTGCCCTGTACTGTGTATCCCTGGGTAAATTTGGTTTATTTCTTGTTCAAACTATATTGATTTTGGATGGCTGGGCAGTCTGCTCTGCATCCTTTTCATCGTCACTTTGGGACCTGGGATATCAAAGCAGTCCCCATCTGGAATATTGCAAAGAACCATGAAGAAAAGAAATAAACTGTGGAAGAGTGTGCATTGGCTCTCTAAACTTCAACTTGCAAATGATAGCCATCACAACTGCTCAGAGCTCAATTTTAAATGCCAAAGCAAGTGATAAGACTATACCTGAATTCAATAAGGGAGAGAAAAAAAAATGGAATCCCACTAGTGTTCCCACCAATATTGCTAGAGGGAGAGAAAGAGACAAATATTTGTGATCAGCCCCAATGTACAGTAAATGAGTATATTTTATTCTGTTGTTCATGGTAGTTATCCTGTATAAAGTCACCACAGACCCTGGATTAGCAAATATGAACCAAAGCTCCAAGAGGAAGTACAGGGTTTGGTTCCTGTGGGCCTCTGGTCACAACACTTTCATCAATACCTAACCTTGTTTTATTTGTGTTTCTTTTCATAGACATTTTAATTAATATATATTTTTGCTTCAATAACATGGATCCCAAGGCCAGTAGCACCATAACTCAATCCAGAGCAAAGCTTATCTAAGACATGTGTTTTCACTATAAGGTACTTTATAGCCTTTTTACATATAGGAACACTAGACGGCACTTCAGCACTATGCTCGGACATTTTAAACAGTGGAATCACCAAAGAGAACCAAAAAACAAACTAATGATCATAAATCAGTACAAGAGGATTTACTTTTATCTTCTGTTTAACATAGGCAATTATTACTGTGAATAAATGATCTAAGTCTATAAAGACAGAGACAACAGATCATATGTGTTTGTTCATTATCACATTGGCAACACTTACATATATATTGAACGTCATCTGGGTACTAGCTCTATTCCAGACATTAAGGACGAAACAAAACAGACAGGAGTCCATTACCTCAGGGAGACCCTCATCAGGGGAGACAGAAAATACAATAAAAGAAGAAAATACATAATAGATGAAATTGCATAAGATCAATAAAAAATATAAATCAGAAAATAGGGATGAGGTAGAGATGGAAATTTTAAATAACATGATCACAGAAGGTCTCAAAGAGAAGGTGCATTGAGTAAAGAACTGAAATTGGTGTTCTATTGAGCTACAAGGAAAACTGAAAGTCTTCCAGACAGAACAAATACAGAGAAATCAGGAAACAAGCTATGCAGGCAATTCAAAGAAATGGTAATGTTGGCATTTATTAACAATGACCATGAACATCCCTGTGGCAGATATTGCTAATTGTTCCCCCAATATATTTCCCCAAATTTCACCAAGGCTGAGGCCATCAATTAGAGAGCACCCTTCCTTGCAGCTAAGTGCAGAACATCTGATTCTGTTCTGTCCAGTGGTGTATAAGCAAAGCGATGTATACAATTTTTTAAGTAAAGTCCTTAAATCACAGCTGCTTGCCATTAAGTCATTAGAGAGCTAAATCATTAGCTCTCTTTTCCCCCACTCCCACTCTCTGCAAAATTGTAACAAATTAGTCAGCTCTTAGACAAAGAGAAAAAGATGCAGGGCCACTTTGCATCCTTGGACCACTCACCCCTGGATCATCATATGAGAGTAACAAACTTCTATCTCATTTAAACCTTTAAATTTTGAGATGTTTTTGTTAAAGCAGATGAGCAGCACATGAATACAGCATCTGCTGCCTTGGCTTAATTATTAATAGCACCCCCCTCATGCTCCAAAGTGTCCTCTTGGTTTAGATCATAAATGCAGTCAACCTGGCTGTAAGCCCACAAGAAGTTATTATTGCATTGTATGCTTATTCTCCCACCACGAGAAACATTTCTCCCTGATAAGCATGATCATTCAAATAAATTGTTTGTCATACAAAGCGTTCTCAATTTTGCACAATATGAGGGGCAGAAAATGATGCTTTTTTAAGGTTTGAAAGTGTAACAGGACAGACGCTACAAAACCTTTGAAGATAAAGGCATAGTGACAAGAAAGCAGCTGAGCACCATTCTTATTCTTGAAGAATATGGCTTTCAAAACGGCATTGTCTTAGCAGGGTTGTGATGGTTTTTAACTTTAAGAATACCTGCCTATCAAAAAAACAAGAAAAGTCAATAAACTCCACTGAGACAAAAAAGTCACAGCCAAGGATTAACAAGGTAGAACAAGAGCAAGGGATGGGAACTGCCCTGGTAGGAGTGGGGTGTGGGGGGAGGAAGAAATCTAAGTATTAGTTTTCTTTTGAGAATAGATGTAAACAATTATTGATATTTTAAACATTTCTTAAAAGTGTGAGCAGAAGCCAAAAAGCCTATGATGCAAAGGTACAAACAAAAACAGGGAATTGAATGTTGGAAGAGGTTCCAGAATATAGTCCTGTCCCTGGTTAGGAATATTTAGACAAGACTACCCTCCCTCCCCCTCCCCAACACTCACTGCCTTACCATACCCACCTGTGCCCATCAGGACGAATCTCATGGTGCCTTGTATTCTTGTTTTTGTCAGGTACAAGGAAGCCCACATAATCCCTCATTTTAATTTTCATTTCACCTTGTTCATTCCCTTTCTTCTGCCCTTCTCCTGCCCTCTCCCAACTCCCAAACCTTTCTCCAAAACCTGATGGAACTGAGGGTCAAATATGAACAAAACCTCTTATATTATCAACCTTTCTTCCGAACGTTACCTTCTCCATCTTTCTCTGAGACCTGATTCTCCTCTGAGGATGCTGCTTCCCTACAGTTCTCTTATTTGGGGGCTTATTATTTCCTTCCACATCCCTCTTTCTATCTGGAGGTATGCTATAGTCTTCCATGGCCATTACTGCTGTTTTCAGACATCTTGCCCTCTTCTTCCCACTTTTCCTTAAGACCCAGATACGGAGTTTCAGCCATCAGACTACACCACCATTACCTATCCTTTTCTTGGTCATTCCAAATTATTCCTTGAAAACCTTAGCACTTGTTTTACCATCACTCTATAAAACTCTTCTCCTCTCACATTAAATATGCCAGAAAACGTGGCTTCTAATTCCATGGCCTCTCAATCTCTGAGCTTCTTGCTTCAGAGACCCTGTTCTCCACCATACATAGTCTCTCACACTCACTAACATTTCTTGGACCTTGAGTTATTATTAGCTAATTGTATATGAAATATAAATTCCAACCACCCCTTTCACCAATCAACATCTATGTTTTGAATTCACTCATACTTATATGCCAACTCCAGCATTTCTTCACAAAGGCAATCGTTTGTACCCACCAGCTTTTATTCTTTCTTACCCTCCTCATGTCCTTTTCTCTCCTTTAAGGACCTTACTTAGATTCCATGGATAACTGATATACGAGTTCCTTTACATACTCACACGCTTCCCTTTCACCTGTTCTTTATTCTTACCTTGCAAATCTCCAACCTTGTTTAAATAGGTTTCCATTTACTCAATACACAAAAATTGGTTGAAGAAAAACACACAATGTATTACATGGCATGGCTCTATCAGGATAACTAATCTCAAATGGTCCCTTAGTGCTTTCTGGACATCACACTAGTCCTGGGATTGGCACACTATAACCCCACCAAACAGATTTAGCCCATTGCTCAATTTTATAAATAGGTTCTATTGAAACAGAGACATATTATGTCATCCTTTGCTCAAAACCCTCTGTCATTGGCTTTGACAAATGTATAAAGTAAATTCTCTATACTTTTGGCATAATTTTTCTGTAATTCTAAAACTTCTCTAAAATTAAATTTTATTATTACAAAAACAAAATCAAACAAACAAAAAACCCTCTGTCTGTTTCTTAGGTCAGAGTGAAAGGCAAGTATTTATAGTGGTCTGCAACGCTTTCTAGAATTTAGCTTCCAGTACCTCTCTGAGTCACCTCTAACTTCTCTCCCCTTTGCTATATCTGCCCCAGTTATACTGGCTTCCTTGGTATGAACTTCTAAGAATGTTTCTACTTCAGAGACTTTGGAGTCATCCTCCTGTCTATTCACTGCCAGCTCTTCCTAACCTCCATCTCTGCTTTACTTTTCTCCTTAGTATTTAGAACTTTCAGATATATATTTGTCTCCTATTACAAGTAGAAAGTAAACTCATTGAAAACAGGAAAGTTAACTTATTTATATATTTTCAGTGCTGTATCCCCAGCACTGAAATCGTTCCTAGGTCATGGCAGGTGTTCAATACATATGTACTGAGTTTTAAAAATTTGAGTTAATGTTTTGTGAAGAATACAAATTTAGTTGATACACAGAAATTGGTAGAGGAGAGAAGAGTCAAGAGGTTTGGTCAAAGAGACATTTTCTCTTGTTAGAGCCTGAAATGCTAGTAAATGCAATTTGTCACAGGGTTGAGTGTGTGCATTTACTAATATATACTGTGTTTACTAAAGTATAAGTTGCCTGTTATGAAAGGCTTTTTTAACGGTACTTGAAGTAGAAAATCAGTTGCCTTGCATATTTTCCTTCTAGTGAACTGAGCTTCAGAAAAATTCCTTATGATTTTGCTAAGTGTGTTCTACTAGGTTGAGTTGGCTTACAGCCTAGTCTAAAACCTTCTCTCATTCACTAGCTTCAATCCAACAATTTCATAATCTATAACATTGTCTTATTGTGCCAAAGGGCTGATGATGCAAAGTGCCAGAAATGGGTTGGCTTTTATAATGGGAAATTTGTTAGGAGTAAAAGCTTACAGTTCTGAGGCCGTGAAATGACCAAAATCAAAGCACCAAAGTTGCTACTGGTGATTATGTCCTGCCATGCGGTGAAGTTGGCCACCAATTTCTGCTTTCCCCTCCAGAATCTACTGTCTCCCAGAGCTCATCTGTGGACAACCAGACATCATCGGGCTTGTCTCTTTCCAGGCCTCCTCTTGCAGTCTCGGCTGCCCTACTTTCTTCCCAAGCTCAGCGGGGAGCTATCCAGCATATGGCTCATCTCTCCCTGGGCCCCAGCTCTTTGAGCCTCTCTAGGCTTCTCTCTTTGAGCTCAGCTGTGGGTGAACCTGGAATCCTCTCTCTCACATTGCAGGATCAAATATGGCAGCTTTCTTTTTCTCCTGTGTATGTCTCTGTCTGTGTGTCTCTATTTATATCAGCTCCAGTAAGAGGGTAGAGATTCACTGTGAGTCATACCTCACACAACTTAGTCCAACCAAAAGGATCTCACACCCACAGGAATGGATTAGTTCAAAAGCACAATCTTTCTCTTTTGGGGATTCATAAAAGAACTTCAAACTGTCACAAAAATGTTCCATTTTCCCATGTAAAATGAACTATTGATCAACTTTCTGCTTGGGATAGTCAGCATCTCTTTCAAAATATCATGTCACTTGAGCTTTCACTACCTCCAGCAGGTGAGTCAAATGATATAAAGCAACATCCTCTGTCAAATTGTGGTAATTGCCTTTGAGTGCAGATTTAATGTGTTGACAGGGGATACAGCCCAAGAGTTTACTAGATTCCCATTTTAGATGAACCAATTCATGCACTCATTGAATTCATTTCGATTCAGATCTTCAACAAATATTGATCAGGCATCTAGTATATACCACACACTATCACGTGCAATGATGTTGTGATGATAAACAATGTGGCTCAAACAAATGATTCTCATGATGCTTGAATTCTATTAAACAATAATCTAATATACAAAAAAGATAAATATGAAGTAGTGATTTTAACTATGTTGTATAAATAGAGAAAGAGTAGGCAGTGCTATTATAGAAAGAGTTGCCAGTAAGGGCTCAAGAGGATGCGCTTGAGTGACAAGACCTAAATGATGAGAAAACCACCATGAGAGGTATTGGGAAGGAGCATTCTTGGCAAAGAAAGCCATTAATTCTAGGACAGACACATCTAGGTAGGCATAAGGAAATATTTTATGCGCCTTACCTTTTGGTGTGTTAACAGCCAGGTCACAAAGTAGCCATTCAGAGCTGATTATTCCATAAAATGAAGCTAAATTAATATTTAACAAATGAAGCGAATCAACCATTATTATACAAATGTGGATAATATAGGAAAATAGAAAGGAGTTAAACAAATACCAAATATATTCCCACTACTACAGGAATGCTATATGAATTTCTATGCATAGATAATGCCCCCCCCCCCCTTTTTTTTTAACCATAGTGGTGAGCATGCTTCAATGTATGCATTCTCTAACAGGAAATCTCCCACAAACCAGAATCAATGTTTGACATACAAAATTATGACCGATTCAGCCAGTAATTTTGGAATTCTGGTAGGGGGTCCATTAACTCACCTCCTAAAATAATGCAAATTTTACCTTTCTGATTAAATTATATTTTGCATATATAAAATAATGTTTATGCAAAAATCATAAATATAAACCAGAGAATTCCTATATTACTATCCTCTCAATCCCATGCTCATCTGTACCTTGCCAAAAAACAGTTGTATTAGTTTCTGTTTTACTCTTTCTGCATTTATTTTTGTAAAAATAACCATTTATGATTTTTGTAAATAAAGTTATGATTTTTTTCCTTCCTCCTTAAACATAATGCAGCATGCTACATAAACTTTTCTACAAATGCAGTTTTCACTTAGTGATATATCTTATAAAATCACTTCATATCAATTCACAGAAATCTTTCTCATTTTTTTACAGCTATATTAGTACTACATGGTGATGATAGGCAATGGTTTTTTACAACTAGTCTCCTATGGATGGATATATGGGATGTTTCTACTCTTTTACTATTATAAATTATATCACAACAAATTCACAATTTAATGCATATGCTTGGTTACACTTTTGGAGATGTATCTTTATGATAAATTCCTGGACATTATATTTCTGGGTCTAAATTTAAAAGCATGTTTAGTGCCAGCTATAATCAAATTTCCTTCAGTAGGGTTTGCACCAATTTACACTCTTACTAGCAATGCATGAGTACCTGTTTTCACATAGCCTCTCAAACAGAATATATTGTCTGTCTTCTGAAGCTTTGCCAATCTGATCGGTAAGAAAATTGTTCCTTATTGTTTTTTTAAGATTGGTTGACTGATTGTGGCAACAAATATACATATAACACAAAATTTCCCATATTAACCATTTTTAAGTATACACATCAGGGATAGTAAATATATTCCATCACCACCATCCATTTCCAAAACTTTTTCTTGACCACATCCAGAAACTCTGTACACCAATTATATAAAAACTCTTCATTATCCCCTCTCTACCATCCCTGGTAACCTCCCATCCATCCACTCTGTGTCTCTAAGATTTTGCTCATTATAGATATTTTATATATGTACAATCATACAATATTTTTTCTTTTGTGTCTGACATTTCACTCAGGATAAAGTTTGCAAGGTTCATCCGTGCTGTAGCATGTATCAGAACTTGATTCCTTTTTAATCGCTGAATAATATTCTACTGTATGTAGATACCTCATTCTGTTCATCCAAATGGATACTTCGGTTGTTTCCAACTTTTGGCAAGTGTGAATAATGCTGCTATGAACATTAGTGTACAAGTATGTGAGTCCCTGTTTTCAGTTCTTTGTGGTATATTTCATTGGAGTAGAATTGCCAGGTCATATGGCAATTATATGATTAACTTTTTCTAGGAACAACTAAACTGTTTTCCACAGTGGGTGGCTGTACCATTTTATATTCCCTCCAGTAATGTACAAGTGTTCCAATTCCTCAACATCCTTATCAACATTTGTTATATACTGGTTTTTAATTATAGCCATTCTAGTGTCTGTGAAGTGGTAACTCACTGTGGTTTCGATTTGCATTTCCCTGATGGCAAATGATGTTGTCCTTCTTTTCATGAGCTTATTGGCCATTAGTGTATCTTCTTCAGAGAAATTTCTATTCAAGACCTTTGCACATTTTAATTGGGTGGTTAGTCGTTTTGTTGTTGAGTTGCAGAATTTCTAAATTAAACCTTTCTCAGATATATAATTTGAAACTATTTTCTCCCATTCACTTTCTCAATAATGCCATTTGATGTACAAAAGTTTTTAATTTTGATGAGGTTCAGTTTACTATTTTTTTTCTTTCATGGCCTATGCCTTCTGTGCTATGTCTAAGAAATCATTGCCAAATCCAAGATCATGAGGATTTTACCCTTCAAGTGTTTTATGGTTTTAGCTATTATACTCAGGTTATTGATTTGCATTAGGAGTTAATTTTTGTACACAGTGTATTAGTAGGGGACCAACTATATTCCTTTGCATGTAGATATTTAATTTTGCCACTGCCATTTGTTGATCATTGTGATTTTAATTTACATTTTTTCTTATTATGAATTTGAGTATGTTTTCATATGTTTAACAAAAACTATTTTTTTCCGATATTCTGTTAATATCTTCTATTTTCTATGTTTTAGGTATTTTTTCTCAAATTTTAGTGGTATCTACATATTACAGATATTAACCCTATGCAATTTAATTCAGAAATATTATTTCCCAGATTTTATATTGACTTTTGAGTATGTTTATGGTTTTTTCCCCAACAAAATCATACTTTCTTCTTTTAATAATTGGGCAGAAATTAACTACTGAGGCACAGCTCAAAACAGAACTGGTATCTTATATCTATTCCTGTCTCCAGGTAGGACATCTCAATTCCCATTGGTGGTTGCAAGGTGGTAGGGTTACAAAATTCTGGCAAATAAGGTATTAGAGGATTCCCCCATGATTCAAAGTTTAAATAAAACAAAGTTAAGCAGAACTAACTACACAAGGCGCATTCCACCTATGGAAGAAATTGGTGAAATTAAAGAACACTCTGGATAAAGAATCCTGTATCGAATTAGAGTTCCAATCGGATCAACTCATTTTCTTGATTCTTTTGTTTCTAAATGACAAGTGGGAAGACTTATTTGCCATAACTTAGACACCTGAAGTTAGCCCAAGCTTTACCATTGAGCCACTCAATTTCTGTGGCATGCATCTGTCATTTGTAAAGGGCTAATGATTTCTGTCTTTTGCCTCTGGAGGTGTCATGAGGATAAATGCAAAGTTTAGTTCAATGCTTCACATATAGTTAGTTAGTGCTTAATAATCAGAGTATATTGAGTGAACAGAGGTTTTATATGTGAAAATATATAGGAAAATGTAAGATGTTCTTAAATTTTAAAAATATAGTATTCTTTTTATAGTGTAGTATGCAAGGCAAGAAAGTGCACATAAAGTCACCATTAAAGTTTCCTGAATACAGGCATACCTCAGAGATACCGCAGGTTCAGTTCCAGACCCCTGCAAAATTAGTGAATATCGTAATAAAGTGAGTCACACAAATTTATTGGTTTCCCAGTGCATATGAAAGTTATATTTAAACTACACTAGAGTCTATTAAGTGTGTAATAGCATTATTCCTTAAAAAAACAATGTACATACCTTAATTCAAAAGCACATTGCTAAAAAATGCTAACCACCAGCTGAGCCTACAGTGAGTCATAATTTTTTTGCTGGTGGAGAGTCTTGTTTTGATATTGATGGCTGCTGACTGATCAGTGTGGTGATTTGTCAAGGTTGGGGTAGGTGTGGTAATTTTTAAAATAAGACAATAATATAATAAAAAATAAATAAATAAAATAATAATAATAAAAAAGAAAAAGAAAAAAAAAAAAGACAATGAAGTTGACCACATTGATTGACTTCCTTTCACAAGTGATTTCTCTGTAGCATGTGATGGTGTTTGATAGCATTTTACCCAAAGTCAAAGTTCCTTCATAAACTGGACTCAATCCTCTAAAACCCTGTCGCTGCCTTATCAACTAAGTTTATGTAATATTCTAAATCCTTTGTCATCATTTCCTCAGTGTTCACAGTATCTTCACCAGCAGTAGATCTCATATCAATAAACTACTTTCTTTGCTAAATCAGAAGCAATCCTAATATTCTTTGCTAATGAAGAAGCAACTCTTTATCCGTTAAAGATTTATCATGAGATTGTAGCAATTCAATCACATCTGAATTGCTCCACTTCACATTCTAGTTCTCTTGGTATTTTCACCACATCTTCAGTTACCTTTTCCATTGAAATCCTGAACCTCTCGAAATCATCCATAAGTGTTGGAAGCAACTTCTCCAAAACTCCCATTAACATTGATATTCTGACATACTTCCATGAATCACAAGTGTTCTTAATGGCATCCGGAATGGTAAATCCTTTCCAGAATATTTTCAGTTTACTTTGTCTATATCCATTAGTGAAAGCACTATTTATGGCAACTATAGCTTTACGAAAAATATTTTTCAAGTAATAGGATTTGAAAATCAAAATGTCTCCTTGATCCATGGGCTACAGAATGGTTGTTGTGTTAGCAGGTACGAAAACAAGAATCACCTCATTGTACATCTCCACCAAAGCTCTTGATTGACCAGGTGTATTGCCAAGAAGCAGTAATATTTTGAAAATAATCATTTTTCTGAACAGTTCTCAAAAGTGGGCTTAAAATATTCTGTAAACCATGTTGTAAACAGATGTGCTGCCATCTAGGTTTTGTTGTTCCAGTTATATAACACAGGGAAAGAAGATTTAGCATAATTTTTAATGGCCCTAGGATTTTCAGAATGATAAATGAGCATTGGCTTCAAATTGAACATTGGCTTCAACTTGAAGTCACCAGCTGCATTAGCACTAACTACAGAATCAGCCTGTTATTTGAAGCATTGAAGCCAGGCATTGACTTCTCCTCTCTCAGAAAGTGCTAGACGATATCTTCTTCCAATAGATAGCTGTTTCAAATACATTGAAAATCTGTCGTTTAAGGTGCCCACCTTCGTCAATTATCTTAGCTAGATCCTCCGGATACCTTGCTGCAGCTTCTATATCAGCACTGGCTGCTTCAACTTGCACTTTTAATATATGTAGACAGCTTCTTTCCTTAAACTTCATGATCCAAACCCTGCTGGCTTCAACCTTTTCTTACCAATTTCATTCCTCTCTCAGCCTTCCTAGAGTTAAAGAGAGTTAGGTTCTTGCTCTGGTTTAGGCTTTGGCTTAAGAGAATGTGGTGGCTGCTTTGATCTTCTTTCCACTCAGCTTTCTTCGTATTAGCAATAAAGCTATTTTACTCTCTTATCATTCATGACTTCCCTGGAGTAGGACTTTTACTTTCCTTCAACAACTTTTCCTTTGCATTCACAAATTGAATGTATGATGCAAGAGGCCTAGCTTTTGATCCATCTTGACTTTCACTATGCCTTCCTCACTAAACTTAGTTATTTCTAGCTTTAATTTTAAAGGTGAGAGATATGTGACTCTTCCTTTCAACTGAACAGTAAGAAGCCATTACAAAGTTATTAATTGGTCTAATTTCAATATTGTTGCATCTCATGAAAAATTGGCTCAGGGAGAGGGAGAGACACAGGAAATGACCAGTTGGTGGGGTGTCAGAACACACAAAACATTTATTGATTATGTTTGCCATCTTAATGGGTGCAGATAGTGGTGGCCCCAAACAATAGTAACATCAAAAATCACCCATCATCCTAACAGATATAATAATAATGAAAAAGTTTGAAATATTGAGAGATATTTCACGAATATCTGAATATGTGACAGGAAGTGAGCACATGCTTTTGGAAAAATGGAACTGATAGCCTTGCTCGATGCAGGGTGGCACAAAAGCTTCAATTTGTGAAAAACTCAATATCTGTGAAGGGCAATTAAGTGAAGCACAATAAAACAAGTTATGCCTGTACTATCATATATCCAGGTAGTTCCTGTCTTTTCTTTTGAAATTTTCCTTTTTAAAAATCAAAGTTTCCAATGCTAATTCTGAGATAATGATTTAGCTTACTAGAAAACTACATAAAGACCAAGGGTGGAAATTCATCTTCTGTTTTTCTCTTTTAAACAACTTACCCATGTCAGGACAGAAGAAAACAAAAGAAACTTGCTTCAACTTTTTTTTTTTTTAATGCAAATTCTGTAGCAAAAGATTTAATCAGTTGTTTGTAATGATTGGTTAATTAGAATGCATTTAACCAAGTGCAAAACAGCTGGTCAATTTGATTGAATCCATTATTCAAGCTGCCAGTTTTATTTTAAAGAAAACTAATAGCCACATTTTGGTCTTTATAGCCCCAAATGTCCAAATGGCTTGAATCCCTCCCTCTTTTCTCTTGGTGAGAATGTTTATTAGATCTAGTATTGGCATAAATATTCAAGTCCAAATTATCTAGGAAGAAATGGCCTCCATATCTATTTTACTTCAAACTAAAACAAAGCCATCAGGACAATAAATATGTTGCTAAAAACTGTTGATTCTATTCTAGCCTCACCCTGGATGGGCTGGACAATTGTGAGGGGAGGAGGGAGAGTGCAGACTAAGCAACAGGATTTCTTGACCACTTTACAATTCCAGGAGAAGGAGCCCCTTCCTCTGCCCAGCCTATGATTTATGCCACATAGCAATTCTGACTAGTGAACAGTGAATAATATAGATATGAAACTATACAAAGTAATAACCTCACTGATCTAACTAGCATCGGTGGCAGAAGTGCCCCAAATATTCTAAATGCATGCTTGAATTTATACTCCAGAAATCCCTTTTACCTTTGTTATTGTCTCCTATATAAAACATTCAACTTAAATGTGTCAATTTCACTCATCAGTTTACCTCCAGCAATAGCAATGGTAATAGCTGCAAGTAACACTTAATGAATATTTACATGGTTTATTTCATTTCATCTTCTTCTCCACTTTATAGGTGATAGCACCAAAGTACTGAGGGATTAAATAACTTCCCCAAGTTTGGACAGCTAGTAACTGGGGTAGCTGAATTCAAGCCTGTGATAGATTAAATTGTTACCCCAATTTAGACATGTTCTTAATCATAACCTACATTCCAGTGGGTGTGAAGCCATTGTAGATAGGATGTCTTGAAGATGTCAGTTTTAGTTAGTTTGTGACCAACTGAAGCAGGGTGGACCTAAATCTGGATTATTGGAGGCCTATAAAGAAAAGAAATGGGAAGCCAGGGACAGAGAAGGCCACAGAGAGAAGGCAGTAGTCAGTGGGGTCCAGGAAGAGAAAGAAGAGAACATTGCCACGTGATGGGAAAGCCAAGGAACCCAAGGATGGCAGGCCAGCCAGCACCAGAACACTACTAACCCTGGGAAGAAATAACTTTTCCAGCCTCTGAAACCGTGAGGCAATACATTTCCATTGTTTAAGCCAATCCATTGTTTGATATTTGCCATAGCAGCCTGGCATGCTAAGACAAAGTCCAGGCTACTCAACTCCAGAAGCAGGTAGGATTAACTACAACATTTTTATGTTCAGGAGAATGGAGATCTGTAAACATAAATAATAAATCAAGACAGAGTATATCTACATTCAGGGATGAACTTCTTACAAATAGGGCCATCATTATATACTGATACTATTACCAGACAAAAATTTGAAGCCTGCCCTATTATATTTTGAACTCTGATAAACCTGTCTTTCTATGTCACTAGGGTTCTCCTATATGTTCATTAGCAAGGTAAGATCATGATTTGTTTATCTGCTTGTAACTCCTTCTAGATCTTGAGCTCCCCAAAGGCAGGGATGTTTCTCTATTCTTCTTAACTCCTCAATAACTGGCATAGTATTTAGAAATATAGTAAGCACCGAGTAAATGGCTATTGAAAATTTTTACTGCTTATAACCAGAAGAATAAACAAAATGACGTCTTGAATATCTCCCAACATCACAGGTTTATCACAGACCTCAACACACTTCTACATAGGAAACTTAGTGTTCTGACTGCTATTTAAAACATTGAAATGTCTCACTAGAGTAAATCATTTTAGGCTTTTTAAAAAAGTGTGTTTTTCAGCTCTAATATAACTGAAAAAATAATCATTTCTCAGCATGACTCATGGAAGTTTCTGTATTCCAGTATAGCAATGGGCTGGCAAAATTGAATACATATGTTAATTCCCTAATGACAGAATTACAGTTGCTATATAAATAACACAGCCTTTTGATGTTCAGATGCCATGTGGTCCTTGAAACAAGTTAATAAAACATGGTAAACAAGTCCTTCAAACGGTATTTAACCAAGAAACTAAGAAAGTCGCCGGTGGAGCCAGACTACTTAGATTTGAAAGTTAGGTCCATCAATTACTAGATATGGTACCCTGGTCATGTTATGTAAACCATCTGCTTTAGTGTCTTCCTCTTTAAAATGAGGATAATAAAGGGATCTTACAAGATTTTTGTGAGGATTAAATGAGCTAAGCCACATAAAGCACTTAGAACATTGTCTGACACAGCAACTCAATATCTTTTTTAAATTCCAGAGAGTTTATTTATTAGAGAATCAATAATTATGAGAAGGGCCTCTTCCTATATTTGCTTTGAAATTAGAAAAAGTAAGCACAAATAGCACAGTCACAACATTTTTTGCCTCAAAATGTGTTTTATATCTACAATTCTGATTTTCATTCTGACCTCAAAGAAAAAAGGCTAAGATCTAGCACACATCAGACAGGATAAGTGCCTGTTTATGTTAACTTATCCAGTCCTCAAAATCACCCTTATAAATGAGGCTTAGAGAAATCAATTTTTCAGAGTCACATAGTTTGTCAGGGCCCAAGTTCATATTCAAACCCAGGTCTCTCTACTTCAAAATACTTTGTTCTAGAGCAATGTTTTCCATTCTGTGTGGAGAGTTCTGGGGACACCAGAGTAATTATAAGAAGTTTTTCATCTATATGTGTAGAAAGTACTACCTGAAAGCTGAAATATTACTGTGCCTCATACATATATAAAATAGGATTTTAGCAAGCTGTTATGAATAAACATACCTATAATCCTTTAACACATTCACAATATCAAGTCCTTACAGAAAATAAAAATGCATCTATCATTATGTAGGTGAGGTGTCCACAGCATGTTTTCATTTAAAGGGCTTCCTATATCTCTACTATAGCTCTTTCTACAGGACATGGAGGACAAAACAACTAGTGGGAAAAAGTCATGGTGTATATAGTGTAGTGGACTTAAAGTGGGCCTGGAGCACAGTGAAGCCTCATGTAGAGAATATATTTTGCCACGAATGTTTGTTGATGAATGTATATGTATATAGATACATATATACATACAAATAGGGTCAGTTGGTTCACAGCTCATGGAACTAACCTAAGAGCATTTAATGGCACTTCCCTATCAAGGGAACAATATTTCTCCTTCCCCTCCCCTGCACATAAGAACATCTAGAACACTTTTTACCATAATTGTCAGTTCCCGGAAGGTGTTAATTAATATTCTATATGAAAAGGTTTGTGTGGTCAAATAAGTTTGCCAAATACCGTACTCTATAACCACCTCTTGGAAATTCACCAGGCATGCAAGCAAATTACAGGCTCTGAGAAATCCTATGGTAAAAAAAAGCAAAAAAAAAAAAAAAAAAAAAAAAAAGCAGCAATTCCTTAACATATTTGATCATGGAAGCCCTTCCTCCCATAACACCCATTAATGTGTCTTCTGTAGAACTAGTTATCCAAGGCACATAATTTGGGAAACAATCATCCGCATTATTCTTATCAATTAAGGTGCCAGACAGTTCCTTTGTATAGTTCATGTGATTAATCTGTTAAACTTTCTATTATTCAAAATGTCTTTCACACGAGGAAACATACAATTTCTGAAATGGGTCTTTAAATCCTAGAGGCTACAAAAGCAAGACCTCTGCCCTCTGTAATGAGAACTTGTGGGTATCTAGACAGCAGCACTTCATCTCCCTGTATGTTCAGCTGTGTGCTGGAAAGGGGTTCCCCGAGGGGGGCAATTGACTCTGGTGAATATTAGTAGGTTACACAGCCCAGTCAACTGCTCGGCTGCTGAGAGGTAAGTAATGCCTTTGAAAGTAAGGGGAAAAAATAAATAAATAAAACAACTCCTGGGAAGCTCTATGGCTGAGTACAGGCACCAACAGGCAAGCTGTAAGCTTCCCAACATGGGCCCTAGTACCACAGCTGCCAATCCCTGAAAGCCTGGCAGTTGATATCACTGAATGTTGGCAGGAGACTGAGATCAAGCAAGGACTTACTGGGATGGCAAAAGCAGGGATGCCTGTCTCAGGAAAGCCATCAGTGTGATGCTTTCCAAATCCCTTTTAAGAAGATATGATATCTAGGACTATGGCCTGATTCTGGGGTTTCCCAGGAACATAAAACACTGAAGCAAAGCCACAAGCTGATCATCTGTGATCTCATCCATAAAACAAACTTCACTCATTGGAAGCTACATGCTGGGACCCATACTAGGCCCTTTAGGAGTTCAAAAAAGAGGAGCATAATGATCTCTTCTTCGCACCTCAAAGCGGTGAAGGACTAATTTGGTAAAAGAAGATGGAAGCACTTTTAAAGGGAAAAATTACTATGAAAAATGATTTTATCATTAGCATTAGGTGAATACAGTGGGTTGCGTCTGCTGGAGGACAGTCCAGACAGAGAGAATGGCTTTGAGCAAAACCTGGGAAGAACTACTATACCAGCTCAGTCACAGAAGGAAAAGAGTTTGGCTGATGTACAGTTTAAAGGCGGGTGGGGGGGTTGATTTGAAAATGGATCCTGGCTACCAAAGAGCAAGATTTAGGCATTAGTATTTCTTGAAAATAGAAGACAGCTAGACTCACCTATCTCTAATTCTCCACCCAGTTCCCCTAAAAAGATAATCCCATTGCTCCAGGCAGTCAGACACAACTATTTGCCCCAGTTGACCTACCACTGAGTACATGTGAGGTTGCTTAACAACTACAACAATACTCGTATTGCTGCCCAAACTACAAAAATACTAGCCCCATTGATGTGAGCACTAGGTATCATCTCTCCTTTAAAGTACCTCCACCTTGAAGGACATTTGGGAAGATGGCATAGGAGTAGCTAGACAGGGCTCAACTCTCAAAAAAAAAAAAAAAAAAAAAAAAAAACAATGGAGGAAGGGTGAAAAGCTATCCAAGAGAACTGCTTTGGGGATCTGCAGACCAGAAAAGTGCCATGCATTGTCCAGGAGGTACAGGGATAGAGAGACAAAGAGGTCAAATGAGAACTGAGTTACTTGCCCCTGTGGCTGGGAATGGCACACATGCCCCACACTCAAGGAGAATAGCCTTAGTAAAATCTCTGGCTCACTACAGCCAACTGAGAGGGCAAAGAAAGTCCTCCTCCCTGGGAGGAAGAGGGGTCTGGCAGATGGCAGAGAGAGGTCTTTCTTCAGTGAGTCTGGCCAGCTGAGCCCACTTTCATTCACAGTTGTAGCTAGCCCAGCAAGTGGAGGTTGAAAGAAACCCATCCATGGGGGAGCTGAAGGGCAAAGCGGTGTGGGACCATCACCCAGGCTACTCAGAGAGAGAAAAATGTAAGGGGAGGGGAGATTGGGAGGTCAGAACAAAGGGGAAAAAAGCCCCCAGCTAGTGCTGAGGTGGCCCCAGGGAGAGGGGAGGGGGATTCCCATCAGGCAGGCTATCACACCCACCCACCCTAGGAGACAGAGGAACTAGGTCAGTGAGGGGGTGGATTGACAGGCACCTAATGGCCTGAGAATGAAGGAAACCAAGAGAGATAGTTGGCAAACTGTTAGAAGCCCATATTACCTGAGGGGATAGAGGGGAGGGAGAGGCACATAAGCTTTCAGAAGCCTACCTAACTTGTGGAGTGGGTGGAGCACAGTAGATGAATGCCTACCTCACATATATATACTAGGTCCCTGGTTCAATCCCCAGTACCCTCTATGAGAAGGGATCCAGGGGATGATCCATCAGGTTGCCAGGCACCCAGCTGGTACCTTGTGACAGGAAAATTATACACAGAGGACTTTTTAAAAAGTATCTCCACCTATTTCTGAGGATTTCCTAATATATGAACATAAGAAAAATTCCCTTAATGTTTCATATTTTGCTTTTTAAAAAATTTTTGAGCTGCTGCCTGCAATCCATTGGAGGGAGGTACTGTGATGCAAAAACTGGTCTTGGGAGAACCATCTCTTCCACTGCTAGAGGGAGCTATCATTCCATAGTGGTGATGCTAAGATCCCAGAGGGCCATAGCTCTACAATCCTCAGCTTATTACAAAGTAAGGAGCAGGATTGTGGAAGGGGTGGTATGGGAGACAGGTCTTTTTGCTGATTCTTTATTGAACTTGCTCATCCAAGTCTTCTGTGAGAAATCTAACTTACAATTATTAAGCTATAAAAATAATTTCCTGGCTTTCATATCTGAAAAGTTCATTTAGGTTCCAAGAGCTCACATTTTATCATCTTGCTTTCACTCATTCCATCTCTTGGCTCTGGCTTTCTTTATGTTTGCTTCACAATAGGCATCCATATGGCTGACATTTCTGGCGCCAGAAGAAATTCACTTTCACAAGTGGTGTAAATATATCCTGAGATGGTCTCTGTTTTAGTTGCTTAGTGTCACATGCCCATCCTTGAAACATGGATAGAGATAGACTATGTTGATTGACCAGGTGTATATCATGTGCCACCCCTCTATCTAGGTGTGGATTAGCCCTCTTAAAGCATTTAGCCTTAGAAGAAGGTTGCTTCCTAATAATAAAAGAGCCACATGGAGGGTGTTACAGGAAAAATAATAAGTAGATATCAGAGCAGCAAAAATAAGAGCTGTTCACAACTGCCTCAAAGAGGCACCATTAATAGCCAGGACTATTAAAATATTTTATGCTATACCCCTTCCTTCTGCTATAGAATTAAACCATTTTTCCATAAACAATAAATAAACAAACAGACCAAAAGTCTAAAGGGGGAGGGGAAGACAGATGCCATGCTATACTCTCCATCACCTTTTTCACTATTCTCATACCACCAAGGATCTTTGTACTAAATACAATAAATCCCTCAAGCACCACCCTCTGTACCCCAATTCAAATGATTCAATCCTTCTTCAAACAATAAACAAAGTTTTAAGGAGAACCATCATGGAAGTGTATGCTCATGATTTTCTCTGACCAAAATCAACCTGGTTTGGGCTTAGAGATATTTCACAGTGTTTAGTTCCAACTCAAATATTGCTTCTTTTAAGAAGTCATTTCTGATAATGCTGGTGATAATTGAGGACCCTTCTTGTCAGTTTCTTAAAACCCCAGTTTGTTCTTAATCCATTCTCAGCCCAGATTTCTTACTTCTCTTTAAGCATGAGGGTTCTCAAGATCAGGAACTATATCTTTTATCATTGAGTTATCTATACCTAGAATAATGACTTATAGAGAACAAGGCCCCATAAGTAATGGTTGAGTGAATGAATAATCAAAGAGTTTTTTCAAGTCTTTTAAAATCTATTGAAAGATGTTTTGGAATAAACTATGTACCCCAGAAAAACCATGTTTTTAATCTTAATTCCGTCATGTGTATGTGAACCTACTGTAAATAGGAAATTTTGGATATCATTGACCCATTAAGTTAAGGTATGGCCAACTGAATCAGTTTGGGATTTAATACAGATTCTGGAGTACTTTATGAACACAATGAAATTTAGACATAGAGAGCAGAAGCCATGGGTAGCACCCAGAAGCTGGAAGTCAACAGAACCTGGAACAGAAAGGAGCAGATGTGCCATGTGCATTGTCATATGACAGAAAAGCCAAGGAACCCAAGGTTGCTAGCCAACCAGAGGTATCAACCCTGGAAGGAAACAAGCTTTCTAGCCTCCAAAATCAATACATTTCTATTTTAAAGTCAATCCATTGTGTGGCATTTATTTTAGCAGCTAGGAAACTAAAATAGGATATAGGGAGTTCAAGGAGGGAGAGGCAATAGGGAGAGGTTAGTTTTAACTCAACTATGGTTTTTACATCCCCAAAGCCATTATAAAAAATTTCATGAAGTTTGGTGTATAACTCAATTGCAAGGTAATCCACAAGCACGCTAATCAATATGTTCTCTGGCCTCTGGGAATGTTTAATATATTATAAACAAAACTGGCTAAAACACAGGTAAATAAATAAGCATTAAACCAATTATATAAATTTGGATTGCTCACAAGCTCTGGGTAAATATATAACATGGGCTGACAGGTTGCACAGGAGATTAGGGGTGGAAATGAACAAAGGAAAGAAGGAAATAGAAATTGTTATTCTAAATGGAATAAGTTTAGATAAACTCAAAGCCTGATTCAGTCAAAACTGGCGATTCATTTAGGGAAAATGAAATGACACAGTGCCTTTCCATTGAACAAAACCTGGGGCAAAGTTACAGACAAATTATTTTTAAACTCTTATCATTGATACTGAAAACACAATCAAATGCAAGGAAAGAGTATTTAAAACTACTCCTCTCCCCCTTGAGAAACTGAGTATAATTCAAGTAAGAAGAGCAATTTCTATTCCCGTCTTCTTGGTTCATTGGAAAATTAGAATGTCTCTTCAATTCACACAGAGCAAAATAGAGGAGAGTGCTGATCTGTAAGTTGATGAAAGTAACCAAAAAGTCCAAATGGGAGAAATTCTCCAAGGTGGAACCACTGGGAGATCCAAACACATAAAGAGTATCAGTGACCCATTAATGCTATAATGAGTCACAAGGAGGTCTGATGGTTTCTAAAGAATTCACACCATGACTTTCCTTTCCTCCTAAGTAGGGTCATTTAAAACTAAACACATGCCCATTTACTCAACACACATGTTATTGATGATCTGCTAATAATGAAGTACCTTACTTGTACTGGAGATTTAGTGATGAATAAAAGTGAGCTCCTGCTTCTGAATCTGATTATGACAGTGTGTTTTATATTAATGATCCAGAAGATAATTATAAACTCTTGACAAAATATGAAATGTAACTCTTTGGAAGTACTGGACTGTGAACAAAAGAAGGCAGAATTTTAAGACTACTCAACCCTTCAAAAAAGTAAAGACCACTAGGAGAGATTCATCTTTATAGGGCTTTTCCCCTTAGGGAGTCTCCTTGTCCCATAAACACCCCCACTCCAGCACTCACAGTGAAGAGCAGCTCGATTTTAAGCAAAAATACAATCTTATTGTCTTGTGTTATCACAAGACAGAATTTGGGCTGCTGAAGGGGCTGAAAATTGATAGGAAGAAACCCTGGGAGGAAGGAACCATAGTTGAGAGGATCCCCAAACCCAAGTTTAATCACTCCTCAAATTCTCATTTGCTCCAAGAACTGTTCACATGTCAGGGAGACTCCAAAGTGCCCAATGGAAAACAAGAGCTAAAAGGCTGAATAAGCAGAATGGAGATTTCAGCTGCTATCCACCACTGTGGGAAGAACGTGTGGGGTCTGAGTTATGGCAAGTTATACTGTTTGGGTAGACATCCCCTAAATTCCCTAACAAAACATAAAACCAAGCCACTACGCGTTAAAGGTGATTATACAATAAACTAAATCCCTCCGAGGAAAAAAACAACCACCCTACCAACATTCAGAGAAAGGTAAAATCTAGAGTCTCCAACATTCTAAATATCCAGTATAAATATTAAAAGTTATTAGACATTGGAAGAAGTAAAAAATATAATCTATTGTGGGAAAAATCAAGTCAATAAAAATGGACTTTAAAATGACCTAGCTTTCGAATTAACATGGAAGGTCTTTAAAATAACTATTAGAAATATTCGTGGGGTCTTAAAGGAACTCAAGACAGACAGGGAATCGCATTCCAGCAAAGAAATAGAAATTATTAAAATGAAGGAAATGGAAGTCTAGAATAGAGAAATATATTTTCTAGAATGAAAATAAGCTAGGATGTCTTAAAAGCAGATTGGGTAGTGAATCAGTGATCTTCTAGACACTATCAAATGATCTATACCTGAGAATGGTGAAGAGAAAAATACTTGAAAAACAGTGAATAAAATTTTCCTAAATTTTAGTGAAAACATGAACTTAAAAATCCAAGAACCTTAGCAAACTTCAAGAACATATACAAAGAAAAGTACACTTAAGCACATCACAATAAACCTGCTGATAGACCAAATAGACAAAATTTCAGGCCATAAAATATAAAGGTAAATTAATAGAAAGGGTAGGAATCCTACATAGTATTTTTTTTTTTCTGGATATAGTGTACTAAATTACAAATCAATAGAATAGGATATTTAGAAAACTCTCAAATATTTGGAATCAAAGCACACTTCTAAATAACCAGAGTCAGTGAAAGATAAATAAGGGATGTTAGAAAACAATTAGCTAAATGATAATGGAAATCCAATATATTAAAATTTAGGGATGTAGATAAAGCAGTACTTGCTGGAAATTTTTAGTTTTAAGTGCATATATTAGAAAGGAATAACAAACACATTTCTATTTTCTATTTTCTATTTAATAAGGTAAAAATAAAAGCAAAATTAAAACCAAAGTTAGTAGATGAATTGATGTGATAAAGATAAAAGCACAAACCAATGAAGTAAGAAATAGACAATCAATAGAAAAACATACCAAACCAAAAGTTATGCTTTTTAAAAGATTGATAAAACTGATAAACCTCTAGCAATACTGGTAAAGAACAAAAAGAAAGACAATAAATAGCCTAATATCAAAAATGGAAAAAGAATATGTACTAAAGATATATGTGAACTGTGGTCTATGGTTGGTGGCAAGGCCCCAGGATGTGTAAGTCCATTGAGGGTGGTGGGCCACACTTGTGGGAGATGTTTGTGTGGGATGTGGTGGGAGGTGTGGGAGGTGGGGAACATGGGAATCCCAGTGGGTTCTGTGTAATATTTTGGGTAATCTAAGCACCTCTTAAAATATATGTGTGTCTATATATATATATATAAATAACATTTTTGTAAGCAAATGCACATATATGTATATATATTTATATATCATTTTGCAAATGTTGGTATGTATTGTGAAAATTTTGATTTTTACTCACAATAAAATAAATAAATAAATAAATAAAGATATTATATACATTAAAAAGACAAACGTAGAATATTATGAACTTTTTGACAATAAATTTAATATCTTAGGTGAAACTGGCCAAATTTCTTGAAAAAGAGAAAGTATAAAAATTGTCACTAAGTGAAATTTAAAAATATACTTATGTTCATTAAATAAGTTGAATTATCAACCTTAACCCAAAGAATGGTCTATGGTTGTATCTCAGTTACTTATTCAACCTCTTTCTTCCCATAGAAAGTTGCATGACCCAAAGGCCTCTTTTAATTTATAATGTCTGTTACTTTTAGTCCAAGCTGATATAATTCATTTAAAAATTGTTTTCTATGTATCAAATTATACTACTCCATTAAAGAAAAATCATATACATGATCACTTCATAATAGGCCCCCTCTTTGGGGCTCTGAGTCAAGGTGCTAGAGGAAATTGTTAAGACTCGTAGAAGCTCTATTGTCTGAACATGTCTACAAAACATTCCTTTTGCCTAGCTTGGAGCTAAACAAATTAAAAACCCTTTTGTCTAGCTTGGAGCAGCTTTAAATCTTTCTGAGATTTCAACAAAGAATCTCACCCCAGTATCAAAGGAGGCATTTCTATTGGAGGCCCTCTGTATTTGATATTTGCATTAAATCCATTTTAATTTGTCAATCTTGCTGGGAAATATTGAAGATGAAAAGGTTTTATTTTAATACCCATCAAGTCCTGGCTCCTTCCTATTTTCTCTAAATTATGCTTGAAATTTTGCTCATCTTACTCCTGTCTTCTGTAAGTCACATGTTATACTAGGTAGCTAATAGAAGGTAGTTGACACCTTCAACTGATTTGTAGTCACTAATTGTTTTAGTACATCACTTGGATCTACTTTTTTTCCAGCCTCCAGTAGGAACAGCCTAACTTCCATTTCCATTAACAGACTCCTTGGGGCCCTTCAGCACTCCATCAGTGGCTCAGTCCCAAGTCAATGCCACAAATTTGAAGTGGTTATTACTGTAGCACTTTACTACTAGGTTCCAGTTTCTGTTTCAGTTAGATATTGCCATATAACTAACTATGCCGGAAAGGTATTGGCTTAATTTTCTCTGCTCATGATTTTGTGGATCAGGAAATCAGACAGGGTACAGTGGGTTTGACTCAGCTGATCCATGTGATGTGGATGTATGGGAATAATAATCCCATCAATATCACTCCATTGATCAGTGACAGAGTTGGAAATGGACTGAAATTCTGTGTTTACAGAAATAAGTGCTCTCTTTTCTGTGCGCATGGCAGTTATTGCTAAATGATTTGTATATTATTTGATCAATCCCCAGAACACTTCTCAATATAGTGCTTTATTCAATTCCTACTAATCCATTGGAATTGCTCAGAAGATAAAATATTAGTAGTTCTAGAAATGGTACTTTTTAAAATAAGTATTCTTTTTGAAAGGAATGTTAATAAAATTGAGATAGAAACTGCTTCTTACTTTTGGTATTCCTATGCTTGTTTTAGAAATGAGTATACATGATCACTGTCCTATTTGGTTGGATTTTTTATTGCTATATGATAATCCAGGCTATAAAGTACTCCAGAGAAATTTTCAAGGCTTTTTACCACCTCCTATAAGTACCCTTCAAGTTACAAAAAAATAACTTTTTGTACCTCTCCCTACATCTTTGCTTTGACCAAACAATTCTATATAACTCGTCCCAATTATCTAATAAAATTGTATTCATCTTTCGAGATCTAGCTCACTTCGCTACTTCTTTCATCAAATATTTCTCGATCATACCTATAGGATTAATTCTTCCTTTAAAGTCTTAGAGAACATAGACTACAAACTGTTTTATCACCTGTTTGGATATATCAATCTTAATATATTTTAAATTTCTTAAGTTTTAAGGATCATGCTGAACATAAGAATGATTGAGAGCATGAATAAAATGCAGTGGTTTGCTGTTCTGTGAGCCCTCAGTTACTAGCTGATCTTGGTTGTCACAAGAAAAATAAGTTACTCAGGGCTTTAGTGCTAATATAATATAATAGTATCTCATATTAATTGAGCACCAAATGTGTGCCAGGCTTTTTTCATAGTATCCACATGCATCGTCTAATTAACCCTTCAAGAACACCATGAAATAATGCTAAAGTTACATTAAAAATAGCAATAGCATTGAGAATTGGAGGTTAAGTTACATGTCCAAGATCATATAGTCAGTCAGGGGTAGAAACCAGACACTACAAAGAATTTTCTGACTACAAAGTCCAAGATATAGTACTTGCCTCTAATCTACCAGTAGAATCTATTATTTTCTTTGTCATAGACAAAGTACAAAGGCAACTAAACAGATATCAATCATGTTCTTTGGGCATCTGCAGCAAACATCAGAATAGAATGCCATATACCAATACTGCAAAATCTGGATGAGTAATGGAAAATTTATTTTAAAATTCACACCAAAGAACCATACATTTCCCTTATAGGTAATTGAGAAGATAAAGAAACCCTCATTGGGAAGGTTGGTAAGTGAAGAGATATTTAGAGTATTAGATGTTTACACAGAGTGACAAATTCAGATTCTTTATCTAAGGGTGATTACTAATCAATACCTATGTCACATCATTTCACATCACACATACAGTTCAATTATATAAATGCTGGAAATAATTTGGCAGTGGCATAAATAATATTAAATAAACTGAACAATTGTTAAATTCCAATTAAACCCAATACTTAGATTCAACTCAGGCAGTGGAAACCATACCATGTATTCATTAGTCAAAAATCATTTGATAGGTATTATTTATTACCAATAATACAATCATGTCTCTTTGATTGTCTTTGGGTTAATTCACCTTCAGCATATACTCTACAACACTGAGCATTAAGCACTTCCTTTGCAGATGCATAAATTGAAGAGACAATACAGCAATTCAAAACTCACTGCCCTTTTCCTTTCTGTAAGTTTTACCTTTAGAAACTGGTTACTTCCTTTGTATCCCCAGGAGCTTCTCTTCTGACCATTTTGTTAGTGCCTATTTCCCAAGACCACTGCTGTTACCAATTTCTGTATCAAAGTCAGATCAAGGCAGAGACAACATATCAGTTATTTGAATAGAGAGAATTTAATATGAAGGATTATAACTAAGGATATGTTTCTTTTTAAATAGGTACCTGAGAAGGCAAAAAGAGAACACCAACATATTATGGAGTTAAGAATTTCAGGAAACAACTATCACTCCTAGAGCTGAGGAAACCAAAGGAAGAGGTTCAAATTATTAAAACTTAGAAACTTGGAGCAGATCTTGGAGGAGGAGGCACTGCTAAGCTTGTGCCAACTTGTCTGAGCTCAGAGGATGAGCCCTGAGGGGCTGAGACCCTGTTACCTGTGGATAGGGCACTGATTAATGCTGTTGCCTCTGAGAAAGGGGCAATGACTGCAAGTGTCAAAAAAAGTGAGAGCTTAATTCAAATTCTGCTATAGGAATGAACTTGCCACTTCTGAGGTGAAAAAGTAAGATTGGGTGATTCTGACAGGATCAAAGAGCCTACCTGAAGCCAATAAAAGCAGAAAAAGAAAGAAGTCCCTTTTTCTCTCCCAGCCTTCGTGTCTCCTTCTAGCACCCCTATCAGTCAGGGCCTAATAAGGAGCCAGGTGGGAAGTTAGAAATGAGGTTTGCAAACTTCTAGCTACAGCATAACAATGTACAGTGCTTCTGCATGAATTTGGACCTAAGACTGTAAGCTTAACCTGAGCACCCTACTTGACATTTTCATATTCCACTTGATCAAGAGGACCTTAAAGACAAAGGCATTTCGTATTTATTCACTCCTTCTACACAAGTGTCTAGCCTAGTGCCAAATTCAAAGTGACTGAATAATTTCTTTCATTCAAAAAGAAAAAGAAAAAAAATGTGTGTGTATGTACGTAAGTGTGGGTATATAAATATCTTCCTATCTACCTCTCTGTCTAGAGAGAAATAGTCAGATACAGATATAGATATGGGAAAAAGAGAGAGAAATTTTTCTACTATGTGCTAGACACTTTTTAAAGCAGTGAACAAAACAAATACCTTGCTTTTTTGGAGCATTTATGTTCAATAAATGTCAAGTGAATAAACACTTAATATTGGAAATTTCTCTTTCTCTAAGATGGTTTCCTTATAGGCCATACTCTCGTTGCTTACTTATCCATCTCCATGATGTCACTGATTCTTTGTTCTACCTCCAATCCTAGACATAAATATTCCCCAAGTATTGGTTGTGATTTCTCTGCTCTTTCCTTTCTTTGTTGTTGCTGACTGAAATCTCATCAATTCATACAGATTGGACTATCACCCAAATGATTTCAACTCAAATTCTTCATCAATTTCCTGCTAGAAATTTCCATTTGGATATTTGCTGATAACTTCAAATTCGTCAAGTCTACTAAAAGCTTGTTTCTCTTCTCCTTGTCTTGGTTTCCTTGGACTACCATAGAAAAGTACCACAAACTGGATGGCTAAAAGCAACAAAAATGTGCTGTCTCACAGTGTGAAAGATAAAAGTCAAAATCAGGTTGTCAGCAGGGTCATGCTCCCTCCGAGACCTGCAGGGAAACAGAACCCTTGATTCTCTCCTTGCTTCTGGTGGTTTTCCAGCAACACTTGGGCTTCAGTCTCTGCCTCAGATGGCACGTAGCCATCTTCTCCCAGTCTGCTGCATCCAAATTTCCTCTTCTTCCAAGGGCACCAGTCACAATGGAATAAAGGGCCATCCTACTCCAGCATGACCTCGTTTTAACTTGCCTAATTCCATCTGCAATGACACTATTTCCTAATAAGGTCATTTTCTGAGGTACTAGGGATTAGGACTTCGATATATCCTTTTGGGGGACACAATTCAATCCATAATACCCCTGGAGACGCCACAGATGTGTTTCTGATTTGGTCGCCCTTATTATTGATTTAAGACCTATTTTGCCAGTCAAATCTTATGTTATCTTTAACTCAGTTCCCTTCTTTTAACCAATATTTATTTTGTGCCTACTATGTGCCAGGCACTGTTCCGGACACTGGGTTACAATGATTACAAAAGTGATCAGGAAATAGATGGTCCCTTTCCTAAAAGAGCTGATATTCTAGTGGGGGAGAAAAAACAAGGGCAACAAAAATATAAATTTGAAAATAAAATGAACATGAAGTATACTAATTATATGAAGAAAACCAGGAAAATAGAGAATTTTAATAGTGGGGCCTCATATAAATGGGAGGAATTCATAATTAGGTCCCCTACTTTTCACATGTAGTGAATAAAAATTCCCTTTTTCTTCTTCACCTTCTAGTCCAAGAACTGTTAATACCCAACTTGAATTTCTGTTCAAATTTTCCTAAATTAATCTCTTCTTTCCAACCATTGGCCCATGACACTGTAAAGCCTAGCATTATGAAATTCTTAGCTAATCTCTTATTGTTTAATCTCTTATTTCTCAAATTTTAGTCATTCTTGCACTACCCAAACATCCAGCTCCTAGTGATTCCTTTCCTTTCTTGGCTTGCGATAGGATTAAGTTCTTAATCTGTACCCAAATGTAACTACCTGGGTTAGCATTTAGAATGTGGGTAATGGGGTGAATTCATAGAACAAATTATCACTGATGAGTACACAGCAACACAGCCAAAATAAGCAGATTTTTTTTCCTATGGTCTCTACCACTAAAAATGAACACTCAAAGCTTTGGTTTTCTTATTTCTTTTCTTTAATCTATATTGGTGGGGTAGACAAGAGCAGTAGTTTTCAAATTGTGTGCTTTCTCTCTCAATACTGGGTTCTAATATGACTTTAGTTCACCAAAACTATTTTTCAGTATAAAAGGATGGAATAATATAAAACAGAAAATAGCTTATCCCTTTGTACATAGTAAGGGTAAATTTTTGGTTCATACCTTTCCAGTTTTATATATGTGTGTGTTATATGAATATATATACATTTGTTGGGGATTAAATCATGTCCCCCATAAAGATATGTTCAAGTCCTAACCTAACCTCTGGTCCTGTGTGTTTGAACCCATTTGAAAACAGGACCTTTGAAGATATTATTAGGTAAGGTGTGAATTGATTTATAGATAGGGTCTTCAAAGAAGGTAGATGAGGTTGAACTGAATTAGGGTAAGCCTAAATCCTTATATGCAGAGGATATTCAGATATCAGTCATTAGAAGCAGGAGAATGAGATGATATGCCATGATACAAAGGCAGAGATGCAAACCAAGGAACATCAAGGATCATGACAAGACAGTACCAGAATGCCACAAGCTCTGGGAGAAAGCATGGACTATAGAGACCTTGCTTTTGGACTTCTAGCCTCCATAGCCACAAGACAATGAAATCTTGTTCTCCAAGCCAACCAGGTTTGTGATATTTGTCATATCAGCCCTAACAAACTAAGACATGGGTGTATGGGTGTTTGTGTGCGCTCAGATATATGAACATGCAAATATAAAACTGCACTGAGTCATGGTACAAAATACATTCTCTACTATGAATTGTGGTAATAAAAACTTGAAAACTGATGCATATAAACTATCATATCTCTCCAGATTCTAAGATGTTTAGAAATATGATATTTTAACTTGCCTTAGTCTTACAAGAAGGTATTCATTAAACAGTAACTGATACATTAATCATGACTCAACTATGCAGTCTGTTATGTTAAGTGCTGGGATCACTAGTGAATGAAGTCAGAAAGACTCTACCCTAGCAAAGCACTTTCTCACCAAGAAGATAACAAACAAATTTATAGGATCAAAATCAACTGATAAGTATTATTTATTTATATGCAATTTAGATGTTTCTGCTATGGCCTGATATATGTTTCCTTAAAAAATCTCTTGTTCTACAAAATTGGGCAGGCAAATAGCAGGACTTATATGAAAAGTAAAAATCCCAAGCAGAACACTCAGAATCTATACAACTTTGTAGCCAGAGAAATAACTAAACCAATAATTTACACCCTAGAAGATAACTTGGATGCCCACGCATACTACTCAGGGAATTTTAAAAGCTCACAGAAAATGATGATGTTGGAATGCTGGCTTGCAGGTGCTGAGAAAAAGCAGATAGAACAAGCTGAGTCAGCAGGCCTGGTGCTAAGCTGAACACAGGAGAAAGAGGAACCTGCCTTTAGCACAGAGCTAGACGAAGCCAGGGCTTAAACTTCCATGGGGAAGAAGCGTGAGTGTCAGTGATTATTTTAAAATGTCATAAAAATAGAGTTGAGAAAACAATTTTGTGCAGGAGCAAATCTTAAAACTTTTCTCTTTCTTGGTGAAGTTTTAAATTTCAGTGCAGTATTCCAGCTCTCCTTGCCTATGTAAAATCATATATGAACAATCCCTACTTCCACATTAGAATAACATCATGGCTATCATGACTATATGTCCCAGTATGCCCAGTAGAGATCTGGCTTAAGCCTGTTGTCCTTGCATAATTATTTTTAGTACCCCTTTCACTCTAGAAAGGATCTAGGCTTGCACAATAATTTATATGGCCATTTTAATTATTCTGCTGTTTACTAACTTACTATAGCACAATAGACTGTAAATTTACATAAAACAAGTATTGATTACTACAGAGATAAGTGCCAAGCGTGCATTGATGGTGAATAACCGGTAAGACATATTTAATAAGATGTTTTAGAGCTAGTGTCCATGAAGGGGTGACATATAACCTAATGCACAAGCAGGAATCAGCAGAGAAAGTGTGATCATTGGACAATGAGCTAGAGGAAATAACGTATAAAGGGTCCTGCAGTGAGAAACAAACTGACATGTTTGAGGAACTAAATGGCAGCTGATTTGACTGGAACTTAGAGGGGTAGAAAGACAAGAATATGGCTTAAACTTGGATGGTCTCAGGGTAGAGAGTGGGAGCCAGGAAGAGATCTGGAAATAAAAGTGGCAAGATTTACTTGTGAGTTTAAGTGGTCATGAGGGAGAGAATGGAGGTAAGGATGACTCACAAGTTTCTGGAAGAAATCCAGGAGATGAAAACTCAATTTCTACTTATCTCTCTAAATTCTTTAATCTGTTTAGTGTGGTCAGTTCTCTCTGGAAAAGAGTTACTTCTCTATTAGAATGAAATGTGAACCATAAAATCTCTAAGGGGCCTATCACCTTTGACATTATACAATTCCATATTGCATTTCTGTAAGCATATGCATCATATATGTATTGGAATATGTATTAGTCTGCCAAAAGGGTGTGGATGCAAGTACCAGAAATCTGTTGGCTTTTTATAAAGTGTATCTATTTGGGGTAAAAGCTTTCAGTCCCAAGGCAGTGCAAAGTCCTACTCAAGGCACCACAAGATATACTTTCTCACCAAAATCACTGGCCATGTTTTGAAGCAAGATGGCAGGTCATCTCTGCCTGGTCTCTTAGAGCTTCCTGTATCTGGCATAGGGCTCATTTCTTTCCCAGCCTTCTCAGCTGCTCAGCTGCTCTGTTATCTTCTGCTGCAAACTATCAGGAGAATGGTTCATCTCTCCCTGGGGCCCCAGGATCAAACATGACAGAACTCATTCTCTCTTCTTGTGTCTTCTTGAGTAAGTGTCAATTTATATCAGTCAACAAAGGGGGTGGGGACTCAACCTGAGTCATGCCCTACTGATGGTTGAATCAAAGCCCTAATCTTAACAGGTAATTTACTCAAGACATGTCAGCTGAATCTTAATGCATTCAAAGAGTATCACACCCAGAGGAATGGATTCATTTACAAACAATCTTTCTCTTTTTTTGGGATTCATAAATAAGCTCAAACTGCCACAGGGTATGTCCCTTCACACACATTTATCCCTTTCAAAGATTAAACAAAATGTTTCTTTTTTTTTTTTTTTTTTTTTGCGCTTTTAAAATATATATATATATATATTCATTTTTATTTCCTTTCTCTCTTCTTTTTCCCCCTTTTCCTTCCCTTTATCACTGTGTTATCGGATGTCTGGTGTGCCATGACACCTTCCTCCTCTCAATCCCCATTGTCTCCCAATTTTTCATTTAATTTTCAAAGAAGTTTTAGGTCACAGCAAAGTCACACACGGAGTGCCGGAGACTCCCAGATACCAAACCACCCCCGCTTCCCCACCCCATATTAACTCCCCCTCCTTTTTTTTTTTGGTTGTTAGCATTGTTATAACTGTTATGCAGATAGCAAAATATAGCAACTAAACATTGTCAGTGATTTACAGTATAGTTTACAATTTAGATGATACAGTTAAATAATTTTGATGATATTTACCATGTCCTGTGTCCATTACTGAAAGGTAATGAAAAACCTTCCCCATGACCACCAAACATCCCATTAGATCTTGACTGTTCCCTTCTCCCCAGCCCCCCAGGGCCCATGATAACCCCCTCTCCTAACCCATGGAATGTCAAGATTCACAGTTACATGCCCTGGGGAAACTAAACTTACCCTTCTGCACATTTTCTTCAAACAATTCCTCCAGGTTTCTCTCTGTGGTAATGTATTTCTTCTCCTTTCCATTTAATTCCAACTCTGCTTGTTTTCCCCTTTCAGACTCTGCAGGGCTCTCCTTGGTTGGGAATGAAGATTGGCAGAGATTCCAAATCAATTGGCTTTTCATCACTTCCCTTAAAAAAATAACACAGAAAGAAAGCATCAGCAAGCAAATAGGAACTCTGCCATAAGGTCACCTCCCACTGCCTCTACTGCTTGTGAATCTCCCTGGAGTAATTAGACTAAACACATTCAATTTCCTTTGCAGAGATAAACACTGCTTCTACTGACCCTCACAAACTCTGGTGGAGCTTCCAGCATTTAAAGAAATGTGTCCATTTATTTAACAGAACTTTATTTTCTCCAAAACAAAACAAAGCAACACAAAACAAGAAATCATGGTTCAATTACTCCAGTGTATTCTTTTCTGGTACCTACAGAATTTGCAATGTGATACTAAAGTGAATGGAGGTGTGAGCACACACATAATATGTAAGCAAATATATGTTCCACTGTTACTTTAAAGGCTAGATATTAAAAGGTATTTCTAATCTGCGCAAATAGTGGTGCCATTGAGAGAGTCCAGCCTCAGAGATAGGGCTGATTGGTAAAGATATACCAAGCAAAACTTTTCGAGCTTTCACTCACATATCACTTGCCTGGAAATCTCCTTTAAATGCAGTTTCTGATCCAAGATATCTGGGGTGGGACCTGAAAAGACCATTTCTCACAGCTCCTGGTAGTGACTATGTTACTTGACCACAGACGACTCTTGGAGAAACAAGACACTAAAGCTTGAGTACTATGTGATCTAGAATTGGTGCCCTGTGATTGGCAGGTTCTTTCTGCCAGCTGTATTTCAAAGGCAACCTGAGAAACAAGACACAGTGGAGAAGGCTTAGGCTAATAGGGCTTATTAGAAACAGCTCAGAAAACAATGTGATCATTCTCACAATTTGAAAAGGCCTATTCAATTTACTTTCTTAATTCACCAATCACAGAAAGGATCAGAGATGCATGATCCACCTGTGGGCTCTTTGATGCCCAATTTATTTCCTGAGCAATTTTCATCATGCATTGCCTGTATCACCTTCTTCCTAACACAACAAAGTGCAGCAAGCTGTCAATAAGCCATTTCTAGACACTTAACAAGGAAAATTTGGTTCCTCAACACTCTTAACAAAGGATACACGCTCTTTTCAGCAGCCAGCCTCCTGTGTTAACACGGGTTGAGGTGGCAAAGGGAGGCCTATAATTTTCACAATTATTTTCAATCTACCTCACATGCAGCTCGTTCATCAACCATTTAACATCTGAAATTGTTGGCTCTCACTCGGGCACTGTTTTTAAGGGAATGGGCTAAACTGGTTTCTACGTGTGTTGATCTTTTGCAACTTACTAAAGTTATGGAAGTAAATGTAGGACTAGTATTTATCTATTGTTAATTACATGCACAACACTTGCATTTGCATTGCTATCTCATACAATTGTCATAGGCATACTCCAGGTATGTTTAATTATCTCCATCCTCAAACATAAAGAAAATAGGCCAAGAGACATAATGGAACCAGAAATACACTAGTAATGGAAATAGAATTCAGAGCAGTTCTGGCTGCCTCATTCACAAACCTATGTTCTTCTTCTAAAAATCTTTGCCTTCCTGGATGCTAGAAGAAAGCTGGGATGGTATTGACTACTGGTCAGGGACTTAAAGGAAAAATTTATGCCATAGGAATTTGGGCAAAATGATCTCAGAAGATTCTTTCAAACCCTAATCATCTATTTGTTTGTGACTATGTGAATAAATATTTTATATATTAAAAATTGCCAATACTATATTCCACTTATAAACATAAGTAAATTGTAATCAGATAAGTTATTTAAACTAGACGGAAGTAGAACAAAGCAGATTTTTTCCTATAACCTCAAAAAAAAAAAAAAGTCAATAAGTGACCTTTTGGTTTAGTCATGGTTTATGTGAAAAAAACAAACAAAAACCTGGGTTTTAGTTGATCAAAAAATCAAAATCATCCAACAATAAGATATGTTTTCTTTAAAAAAAAAAAAAAGAACACAACAGCACCTTGGAGTCATCTAATGAAATAGCAGTGTCTTAGCCATATCAGGGAGGAGTACTGCGGCTAAATTCTGGGCCAATTATTATAAAATGGGCGTAAGAGCTTAGCCATAGGGCACTTTGAAATTGAGAATGCTGTATTCAGGTCTTAGAAAATAACAAAGTATACTTTTAAAATCCAAATACATCGATCATATCTAAAACACTGTGAGGCAAGGATCACAAGCTCAAGGGTTTCCTGGGAAAAAGGTAACAAATATGAATAAAATGGGCCCATTGGACACTGGGACAAACTAGACTGTGGTATTATCATGTGGAGGAAAGTGGTTCAATACACCAGATAATCAATGTATTGAGAGCAATTAGCCAAAAATCAATTTGTGAAAATACCAATTAACTGAATGATCATTTCTCCAAAGATTACTTCATGCAGTCATCAATTTACTGAGTAACCATTTTACCCAAGTACTGATTCATCAGAAATTTGTTTCTATTAGCAGCTTCTAAAGATAAGAGCAATCTGTGTTGCTTGTTATGTTCTCAATGAAGTCTTCAAATATTTTGTCTATAATTTGAGGGGAATGAATTTGTTTTTAATTTTAATTTTAAGAGCCATGCGTTGTCACCAATTGCAAAGCTTTTCTAAATGGTAAATAAGGTTAAAAACAAAAACAAAAAGGAACTTGCATTTAAAACAACCATGAAGATTAAAAAATATGTAAGTGGTTTAGTAAGGTAAGTTTCTCTTTGCTAACTCATTTTCAGACTAATCCACTGACTTCCATATTCCTCTAATTCATATGTTTGCTTTCTCCAGTGGGTCAGAAAGGCAAGAGTTAGAGTTAGTGCATAGGAAATGTGCCTGGAAGCACGTGGTTTCAAACAATGGGAAGAGTAATAGCTCTTTTTTAGGGCTGTTGGAAGGATCAAATTAGGCAAGCTTTATGAAAGTTCCTAATACTTAGTAAGACATCATTTTAGGCCTTCACTGTCCACCTAAGGAATTCTTATCTAATATTAGAAAAGCAAAGAGAATTTTCTGCATTACTAGCTATGCATTGAATTCTCCCTTGTTCATATTTATAGTCTGCATAGCGATCCACCAAGTATGGTAATGCCCAGAAAAATCTAGCACCACAATAAATGATGCAAAACCATATTTAAACAACACCATTTTAGGGTTTTTTTTTTAAATGGGCAAACAAGGCATTTTTGATAACCGTTTGATAGATGGTTTTGAATGATATTGACTACAAAATAAAAAGAGAGAAAAGAAAAAGGCCTAGAGAAATGAAATAGAGTGGTTGGAAAAGGTAGAAGAAAACAAAATGGAAGATGGCAAAAGGAAGAGACAAATATTAATTCCAGATGGATTATAAATTTTTTTTTAAATTTTGAATCCCTTTTAAACCCTTAGAAAAAACTATAGGAAAATATGCTTATATGTCTTTAAAAGGACAGAATTTCTACAGCAAGCGCGGAAAGCACAAATATAAAGGAAAACACTGATAAGTTTAACTACATAAATGAAATACTTCTCTGTGGAACAAATGACAGCATTTACCAAGCCCCCAAACAAGCAACAACCTGGGAGAAGATATTTGTAGTCCATATCACAGACAAATGATTACTGTTAGAGAAAAAACAGCTCACTGGGATGCAGAGACTGATGACTGCAGGCAGAAAGTTTATTGGGAAGCTCTCCCAACAGAGGGGTTCTGAAGAATAGACTTCACCCGCCCCCCTCCCCACCAGCATGGCAGGGGTCTGAAGAGAAAGTTCAGCCCACCCGTGGAAGGTGGTGGATATGACTTTATACAGTAAAAAACATCAATAGGAGGGGAAACCAAGTAGAGCCTGGGGCCAAATGGCTAGAAGATAGTGGGCTAGGAGGTAGGGTATTCTTGGAATGTGGGAAGGGTTGGTAGTGCCTGGGTCCAGAGGGGGTGAAGACTCTTATCTGCTCCACTTTGTTTATATTTTGGGAGGGGATGGGCTGCCTTCTAGCCCATAGGCTATAGCTTGCTCAATTGGTTATGGCTGGAGGCTGCCTTTCTTCTATTTATGTCACAGGGAATTTGAGTCACAGTCTTATGACCTGTAAATCATTGCAAACCTTGAAAGGGTTTGCAGTAACCTCTAACAATTACTTTCTGTCATATTTAAAGAACTCCTACAAATTATTTTTAATTAATTTTAAATTTTAAAAAATTTTTAATTAAAAAATATTTCAATAGAAAAGCAAGAGCAAATAATGAAAGAACAAATCACAGATGAAGAATCCTGTTTGATAGATATACAAAGAATATTAATCTCAGTAGTAATTGAAATTCACATTAAGGAAGGTAACATTTCTCACCCATTCAATTGGCAAAATTTTAAGAAAACTGACAACAACAAGGGTTGGATAAGATGATAAGTTACTGAAGCATGTAAGTTGTATGCATTTTCACGAATTTTTTTGATACTGTCTGGGTAAAATTTAATTTCACTCTTTGGAATCTATACCAGAAAAACTCTTCCCAAAGATTAAAAAGTTGCATTCAAATGTCTCTAAGTTATTTTAATCCATGTTCCCCAAAAGTGTGTCAATAAATATTTGCCAAGTAAATGAATGAGTGGATGGATGAATTAGTTGTGACAAATTAGTGTAGGGGTTATTTTTATGGTTTGAGCAAATTAGTATATTTGGTGGATATGGTTATGATACCAACATACAGCCTAGATCTTAGATGGCAGGGCCCTCTTAAAATATTCTGATTTTTTTCATCTAAAATATAAGCCCTAAGGGCAAGACTAGGTACAGGAGATAGTGAAAGAAGCCCATATTTGTGTTGCTATTATTTGTATTTGTCTATTGTTTTGCTATTTAATTGTTAAAATTTATATACATAATTCATTCAACAAATGTTCTTGGGCACTGACCCTGAGCAAAGGAAGCAAGTGGCTTGTGGGGAGTTTAGTTCAATGTTCTTTATAGAGCACGTTCCTCTCCTTTTTAATCAAGGATATTTAAAAATTACTGAAAAAAAAGTGTGTGTCTTCAAATCAACCTACTGGAAATTAAAAAAAAAAAAATTATAAAGGGTTTTTCACCAGAGTTCGAGAAGCACTGCTTTGGAGATACAGAAGGAATTGTTCCTCTGTGTGTGTGTGTGTGTGTGTGTGTGAGAGAGAGAGAGAGAGAGAGAGAGAGAGAGAGAGAGAGAGAACGTGTGTTTGCGGTGGGAGCACTGTTTCTCTGTGTTTTCTGGAATACTTTCTTCATCTTTAGGTCTAGTTTAGTCACGAACAAACCGAAGCAACCAGCAAACAAAAAAATTTTCCTTTATCCCCTTATCTCAACAGAAACTCCCTTGACAGTTAATTTAAAATCTACATTTACTGAGAAACTAAGAGAAAACAACACCATTCCTAAAGACAAAGAACCAAGGAAAAGGCAAAGGCAACCTGATGTCTGCCTGTGAGACTAAAACCTGGACCATCGCGTAGATCTGGAGAGTGTTGGCCAGGTTTGAGATTTTTCTCCCCGGTTTGTTCTATTCCTCTGACTATCACCAAGAAGGTCTTTATTTCAGATGGTGATATAATTCCCTTCTGTTTCTGGCTTAAATAGGACCTCTTTTTTTTTTTTTTTTTTTTTTTTTTTTTAAGGAGACTGAGCAGAGAATATGATAGGATAGTAGGTAACAGGCCAGGTTTCAGAGACAGGTAGAACCAGCCCCAGCCACTGTAGGTGGCCTTTTGGAAGAGTTTTTATCACCTTTAAAACCTACCTGTAATGAACGCCTACCTCATAAAGTCTCAGTGAGGACCGAAGAAGCAGGTACATGAAAAATGCCATTCTCAGTCACTGAAATAAAGGGAATAGTCAGGTTTTACTATTTCCACCATTAATTTTTACTAATGATACTTACAAGAGTCATCTCCATATCCATTCTCCAAGAGAAGCATTGGCCAGCCTCAGAGAATGGAAAACTAACTTTGCATTTATATTAAATTAAACAAAATATTACATTTTTCCTGTTGAAGTTTATAATATATGTGCCATGAAAGCAACATTTAAGCCAGAACAGAAGAGTTGTCTTCTGGAAGTTTACCGACTACCTTACTGAAGGTTGAATGGACATTTCAAACAGTTTCAGAGGCCAAAACATGAATCAGTAGGTGAATGTTACAAGGAGACCGTTTTCTAGTCAATAAATGACAGCATTCTTAAATACAAGAGCTTCAAAACAAAGAAATGGACTGAGTACATGTTTGTACTCCTTTATATAAACACATATACATATACATATATCCTCTTGTGTACACACTCCATATATATATATAGAGAGAGAGGAGCATTTTATATGCCAAGCTATATGGAATGCATTTGATTTATCAAAGCCATGTATTAGGGATATATTACAACCCCATAACTCTCTTACACAGATGAAGATACCCGTACCAGAAATTTTGAATAACTTAACTAAGGAGTCTGAACTTTTACAGAGGCAGAAATGGGCCTTTATAACTCAGTTAAATTCCATGTAATCACTATGCCATTTGCTTTTACAGGGGGCTTGATTTAATATTTTGCAGACGCCCTTATTTTTATCTTGGTGGTTCTCAACTGTGGATAATTTTGTTCCTCCCATTTCCAGGAAAATGTGGTAATGTCTGGAGACATTTTGTTTGACAACATGGTTGCAGTGGGCATTTAATGGGTAGAACCCAGCAGTGCTGTTAAAAATCCTACAATGTACAGGACAGGTCCCTACAACAAAGAATTATCTGGCCCCAAATGCCCACAGTGCCAAGGCTGAATAATCCAGCTGATTCACTTCTTTTGCCAGATTTAGTGGCATTCCATTGACAAATTTAAGAATATGCTCCTTGATACTGTCTCTGGCTTTTTTTTTAGTCCTTGTTTTTCATTTAGCTTCTGTATTAGTCAGCCAAAGGGGTGCTAATTTAAAATACCAAAAATGGGTTGGTCTTTATAAAGGGTATTTATTTGGGGTAGAAGTCCACAGATACCAGGCCATAAAGCGTTAAGTTTCTTCTCTCACCACAGTCCATTGCCACGTGTTAGAGCAAGACAGCTGCTGGCGTTTGCCAGGGTTCAGGCTTCTGGGGTTCCTCTCTTCCCGGGGTTGCGTTTCTCTCCGGGCTTAGCTCCTGGTTCCTCCACAAGGTCAGCTGTAGACGATCAGGCAAACGGCTTGCTTCTCTTCTCCTGGGGCCTTCTTTCCAACATCAAAACTGCTTCTCAAAAGACTGCTTCAACTGTCCTTTGCCTTGCCTTTTATATTCAATTCCCCACCCACCAAGGGGTGGGGCTCAATGCCCTAATCCTAACCTAATCATGCCCAGATTAACAGATCAGTTTACAAGCATGATCCAATTATATTTTTGGAATTCATAATTACATCAAACTGCCACAGCTTCTCTGTTCCAGGATCTCTTAAACTTTGTCATCTTGGGACAACTTGTCAAAATTGTTGTCTGACTCCTTAAAACATTGACCACCTTTATTATCATTAAAATGTTGTAGTTACCAATGATAAAGGGCTTATTTTATATCTTGATATTTTCTACTCAGAAGATAACGTTTGACTCCAGTTCCTTTTGGGGATTATTTGTTCCCACTCATGTACTTACTCTGAGAAACGTAATTCCGCATGAAGATGCATGTTACACAGATCACTTGAAAAATCCCAGCATCCTACTTTTCTGCAGCACCACATTTTGGAAATTGTCTGCCATGTGGTTCTGTTACATTAGGAGCAAGAGCAGAAGGCAGCCCTGCATTTTAATACAAGGGGACTCTTTGTGGTTCATCAGGGTGAGAAGTTTTCCCATTGATTTCTACCTCCTCAGCTGAGACTCAAACTCCAAGCTGCAAGGCACTGTCGAGCAAACTGAGATAGAAATTTGTCCTGCATAACATTGCAGTGATGGATACAGGCCATTATATATTTTGTCATAACTTACAAAATTGTGTGGGACAGAGGGTAAACTATAATGTAAACTGTAATCTATAGTTAGTACCAATGCTTCAAAATGGGTTCATCAATTGCATCAAATGTACCACACTAATGAAGGACGTTTTTAATGTAGGAAAGTGTGGGAGGGGAAGGGAGTGGGGCATATGGGAATCCCTTAACTTTTTTATGTAATATTATGTAATCTAAAGTTTCTTTAAAAATAAAAAAAAAATTAATTATAAAAAAAGGCAAACAGAGTCACCTAGTAGGCAGAAAGAAAGCCCGGGGTTGGCTCTTTACCTACGGTGTAGGTGATCACACTCTGATTTTGGCAACCTATCATGATTATATTACCATAATTGAAGAATATCAATATGGGGAAATGGCATTTTATCTTCACTAGAAGGTCTTATAATGTCTTTGTGATGGTTTGAAGCTATATGGACTCCAGAAAAGTATATTCTTAAAGTTAATCCATTTCTGTGTGTATGGACCCATTGTAAATAGGACGTTTTGGTGAGTAGGATCTTAACTTATGTTAAGATGTGACCCACCTCTTTCAGGGTGGGTCTTAATCCTCTTACTGGAGTCCTTTATAAGAGAATGAAATTCAGACAAAAAGAGAGAAAGCCACAGAAGAAGCTGGAAGCAATGAAACCTGGAAGAGAAGGGAGAGGCCAGCAGATGCTGCCATATGCCTAGTAATATGACAGAGGAGTCCAGGGTTGCAGGCAGCGGGTCTTCAGGAAGAAGTTATCATCTTGAAGATGCTTGATTTGGACCTTTTCATGCCTCAGAACTGTAATCTTATAAGCTAATAGAACCCCACTGTAAAAGCGAACCCATTTCTGGTATATTGTTTTCAGTAGCCTAGCAAACTAAAACAGTCTTCATCCTATTTTAGGAAAATTGAACTATTTTGAAATGTTGAGCTTTTCAAAATCCAATAGAAATGCAAAGGTGGCGATTTTTATGAAAAGAAACATCATAGAATAAAAAGAAGCAACATTAAAAAGCAAAAGTGAAACATTTTTTTTTTTTTTCTTTTTAGGAGGTACCAGAGATTGAACCCAGGACCTTGTACTTACAGAGCAAGTACTTGACCATTAGACCACTGAGCTATACCCACTCTGTGAAAACTGCTCTTAAAGAACTTAACTTTGCCTTTTACATAAGTAGAGTTCCTGAATATAATGTCATAAATATGTATTGGTTAAATAAATATACCAATCAGTCAATAATCAACAACTTTCTACCAAATGTTAACTAGCCATCCATCTCTTTGCAAAGATCCATGCTGTCCAAACTTCACAGCTGAAATGAGATATCAGTAATAATGATCATACATAAATAAATTGCACTTCACATATATATTTTGTGCCAGGCACAGTATTAATTCTTTCAAAAACCTCATGAAGTAGGCTGTATTATTAACATCCCCATTTTACAGAGGAGGAAACAGATCTGCTTGCTCAAAAATACCAAATAAGTTGTGCATTAGTCCACAACTGAAATATGAACCCAGGTCTATCTGAGTCAAAAGCTTATCTTCCAAATCCCTATTATAGATTTTTATGAGTTGGTCATACTCTCTCACTTGAATGTGCATTTACTAAGAAAACTGGTGTAGAGATAGACTTATCCCCCAGGAGCCACTTTAATTAAGTACCAACCCCAAAAGACCTAAGCCAGCATTTAGGGACTGTATATTTGAAATATGGCCTGCAGCAGAGAGGGATGGGAATCCAATATCCCCACCTGCCTAAGTATCTTCTTACTGTTTTGCTTCACTCATATATTCAAAGGATTTATGGCTATTTTCCCGAGAATTTTTGAGCTGTCATGGTGCTCTACCCATGACTGGGCTAGAATATTCCTGTGCTTCTTGGGTTCTTAGTGTGTTTATTGCTAGTGAACTTTCTACTCCATCTTTACCCTCAGCATCGCAGAGGCTTTGCTGACCACTGCCAGTCCCACCTCACAGGTCAAGGGAAAGCCACCCTGCCTGGACCTCACATTCACAAAGTGTCAAATTTACAATTTTGACATTTTCTCCAAACATTGAAGATACAGTTGCAGAACTGATACACTTGTCAGAACTGAAGGCTAATATATTCATCATACATCCTTAAATCTGGGTTCTATTACTGACCACATCACTGTAATATACTAGCAATCACTTTTAAGACATTTAAAAAAATTATGCAATATATTTTAGGATCAAATGATTAAATATAAACATTTAAATTATATTATTTTTGGTAACCATATTTTGCAAACTTTTTAATATTGCCTGTCTCAATAAAAGGAAGTGACATGGGCTTCTTTTGAATTATGAAGGGATTTGTGTACCACCTCCTTGCTCTGATTCCTATCTTTGGGTTGCATGTACCCCAAAACATAATGCCAGGGACAAGCCCCAAGGAGACAGTGAAATGCATTGACGTGAGGAGAGAAAGGAAAGAGGAACACTTGTGGCAGTTGATACATCTCTCTCTTACTAAATTAGCAAGTCCTTAAGTGCAAACCCTCTACTTTTAAATTTGTTTTGGTAATCGGTGGTGGTTATGGTAGCACAACACTGTGAATATAATTAATGCCACTGAATTGTACACTTGAACATGATTAAAAGGGGAAATTTTGAGTTGTATATATGGTACCACAATAAAAATTAGGAAAAATGTTTAATCTACAGCAAAGTAGAAGCAACATTATAAAGTGTCAGAGCAAAGAAAACAACAAGGTGTCAGTGAAGGTAGAGATGAGCAAATGGGTAAAATATTGAAATAAGTTGCAAGATCACACAATGCCAGCATTCTTAAGATAATTCGTGGGGAGGTGAACATCCTATGTTCACGTGAGTCGCTACTGAAGGAATCACCATGTTAGCATCTGGGGCAATAACTGATGTGCATGATAATGATTCCTGGTTCTCAGTGAAAGGCCATGTTAAGTGCAGCATCTTCTGGTAAAGAAGACAGGAAAGAGATACCTTTATGAAAGATCTTCATGTAAAGCCTTAAAGTTAAAGAAACCTGTGGTACTTAAATCCCTGGATTATAAAGTACTTGCTAACAAGACTATGGCCTTTAAGCCATGAGTCATTAAAATGTTGAAGGGGACTATGTTTCAGAGGGTTAAAGTTGAGATGGGGAGGAGTTGATAATTAATGATATTTACTCAGAAAGTGAAATGACATTCATGTTTCTGCTCTAAGTGCTGTCCAATATGTCAAGAAGTTTTAAATGCCCTTCTTTAACTGCAATTCATTAAAGGGATCAGACTGCATAGTGTCAGAATACTCAGAAGAAAAGGAAGCCATCCTGGGTAAGTAAACGGAACAGGTAGACTTTACTTTTCAGAAATTCATGTGGCCAGTTGAAAATCTGGTGGTAAAGGCTGAGAGATCAGATTGAACTTTTAAACATTTACATGTATAGAAATTTTTAAAAAATATAAGTCCTGAGAATGGGTTTGATACAATAAAAGAATAAATCCCTATAAAATATGAAAGAAAAAGCTTGTGAAGCCCTCAGAAGTGTTTCAACAAAATCAGAACAATGCAGGAAGAAATATAGAGACCAGACTTCTATTCTATTCATTTTATTGTCTGGTTTGCTCATTCATTAGTGACAAAGCATCAGCAGTTCTTTTTTCTATTGAAAACTTAATTTATGCTTAAATTGATGGAGTAAATTAGATCAGCTTCTCTTCTGTAAATTATGTTCTTAAAATGGTTCAAAATATCCTAGATCACAGGTTAGCAAACTTTTTCTACAAATGGCAAGGTAGTGCTTTTCAAACTGTGATGCTGGAGCAAGTGGACAGAAATAGACACACACAAAAGAGAAGATGCTCAACCTAAACTTTATATCTTATACAGAAATTATCTCAAACTATATCATAGACTAAATGTAAAACTGTAACATTTTTAGGAAAGAAAGAGAAAATCTGTGGGATCTAGGACTAGGCAAAGAGTTCTTAGACTTAATACCAAAATCATAATCCATAAAAGTAAAGAAAATGATAAAATGGATCTCATCACAGTTACAAGCTTTTGCTGCATGAAAGACCCTTTTAAGAGGATGAAAAGACAAGTTATAGAGTGGAGGAACTATTTTCAAACAGCATATGTACCAAAGTACTAGTATCTAGAATATATAATGGACTCTCGAAAGTTGGCATTAAAAAGAATAAGCAACATAATTAGAAAATGGGGGAAAGTCATAAACAGCTGCTTTACCAAATAGAATATATAAACAGCAAATAAGCATATGAAAGTAAATTATCATTTGCCATTAGGGAAATGCAAATTAAAACCACCAGGAGATATCACTACATACCCTTTAGAATGGCTAAAATAAAAATAGTATCAACACCAAAGTTTGCCAAGGATGTGGAGAAAATGGACCACTCATACTGTTGGGAATCATTCCCATGCTGCTGGGAATGTGAAATGGTACAGCCACTCTGGAAAAAGAGTTTGGCAGTTTCTTAAAAAACTAAACATGCAGATAACATATTACCCAACAATTATACTCTACTTATGTTAGAGAAAGGAAAATTTATGTTCTCACAAAAACCTATGCAATAATGTTCAGAGTTATTTGTAATAGCCAAAATATGGCAGGTGTTCTCAAGGGTGAATGGTTCAACCAACTATTTTACATAATACCATTGAATACTACTCAGCAATAAAAAGGGATGAAATATTGATGCATGCAACACATTTAATATATCTCCAGGGAATTATGCTGAGTTAAATAGCCAATCCCAAAATGTAATATCTTGTATGAATCTATTTATTTAACATTATAGAAATGACAAAATTATAGAAATGGAGAACAGATTAGTGATTGCCAGGGGGTTATAGAGGATGTGGGGTGGTAGGGAAGCAAGTGTGGTTATAAAGGGCAACATGAGGGATCCTTATGTTCTTTATCTTTATATTGACTGTCTGGATGCCAGTATTCTTTTTTGTGATATAGAACTACAGTGTTGTAAGATGTTAACACTGGGAAAACTAGGTACAGGGTACAATGGAGCTCTCTGTATCATTTCTTAAAACTGAATGTGGTACGAATATTCTCACTGTCCTGATTTTGTGATAATCAGCGTACGCTAAACATTCGCTATATTAGAAATCATGCATGTGTCCCCAGACCTAGTTTTTCTCCCTAGGTCTGGTTTTTTCAGAATGCTGGTGATAAACTAAGCCTGATTTATTATATGACTATCCTGTATGGGAAATGACTGTAACTCTAGGTATCTTTGGTCAACCTTAAGAGATATAGCAGGGGGGCGGATGTGGCTCAAATGATTGGGCAGCCGTCTCCCATATGGAGGGAGCTGGGTTCAATCCCAGGGACCTCCCAGTAAAAATTTTAAAAAAAGAAAAATATAGAAGGCGCACAGGCCACCAGGCCCTGTGCGCAGATGTCCTCAGGCCCCGCAAGTGGGTGAGCTCCCCTGGCCCTGCGCGTGGGTGCGCCACCAGGCCCCATATGCAGGTGAGCCTCCCAGGCCCCGTGAGCCACGCAGCATGATGATGATGTAACAGGAGAGTGACACAAGGGAGAGCGAAGACAAGATGTGCCAAAAAAACAGGAACTAAGGTGGTGCAGGCAGTAGGATGCCTCTCTCCCATGTTGGAGGTTCCAAGGATCAAATTCCAGTGAAGACAGGAGGAGAAGGATGAGAAGAGAGGGCAGGAAACAGACACAGAGAGTTGCCCAGTGAATGGACACAAAAACAGCAAAAATGGGTGCGGGGGGTAAAGATGGATAAAAGTAAGTAAATAAATAAATCCTTAAAAAAAAAGTATAGGGGAGGAAGATACGGACTATAGTTAGTAGTAATACTTTGACAATGCTCTTTCATGGTTTGTTAACAAATGTTTCACAAGGAGGCAAAGTATTTGTGGTGGGGTGATGTGTGGGAGCTGTGTATGATATTATTCCTGTTTGTTTTGTAAGTTCACAATGTTTACTGAACACTTATTTTTTATGTATGCTCATGTATGAATGATATATTTCAAGAAATTGTTTTAAAAAAAAGAACCTCCCCCCCCCCAAAAAAAAAACTGAATTTGAATCTAAAATTATCTGAAATTAAACATTTAATTTTAAAAAGCTCAGGTAGTAAATATTTTAGGCTTTACAGGCCATACAGTCGCAACTGCAACTACCCTCCTCTACAGATGTAGTGCAGAATTAACCATAAATAGCACGTAAATGGATGAATATGGGTGACTTTCAATAAAACTTCATTTTCCTAAACAGGTGGCAGACCAGATTTGCCCATCGTCTATAGTTTTCACACCTCTGACTTCAATTAAACCACACCAAGAAAAAATGATAATATGTAACAATTAAAAAGCCATCACACACCTGGTTCAGTCCAAAAGCTCAGTTTCAATGAATGAAGTAGTCCAAAACCAAAAGGTCAATTGAAAAGAATGAGTCTTTACCTTGAATGTTTAATACTATAAAAAGAACATTTATACCACAGCACATTCATTGTTTCTTTTTCCATCAATTTGCTTGCACCTTTCAGATTCTTGAAAATCCCTACCCTACCACCCACCCTCATATGTGTATTTAAGTTTTTTCTCTAATAGAGAAGCTGCATAAATATACAAAACAATGATGTATAAAATATAGGATTCCCATATACCACCCTATTATTAACTCCTTGCATTGGTGTGAAACATTTGTTATGATTGATAATAGCATATTTTATAATTGTACTATTACATGGTTTAATATAGGGTTAGCTGTTTGTGTAGTATAGTTCCATGGATATTTTTCTTTTAATTTTTATTTGGTTACCATATAGGTAATTTAACTTTTTCCCTATTAATCATATTCAGATATATATTTCAGTGCTGTTAATTATGCTCACAATGTTGTGTTACCGTCACTATCATCAGTTACCAAAACATTTCCATCATTCCAAATAGGAAGCCTGAAGATGCTTCCTTATATTTTCTTCTCGGATTTTGATAGCTCTGGCTCTTATACTTAGGTCTTTGATCCATTTTGGTTGATTTTTGTAAAAGATGTGAGGTAGGGAGCCTCCTTCTTTTTTTGCAAGTGGAGTTCCAGTTTTCCCAGCACTGTTTGTTGAAGAGACTCTTCTTTCCCAATTGAGTGGTCTTTGCCCCCTTGTCAAAAATCACTTGGTCATTAATGTAAGGGTTGATTCCTGAGCTTTTGATTTGATTCCATATGTCTTTCATTGTGCTAGTACCATGCTCTTTTGATTCCTGTAGTTTTGTGATATGTTTTAAGATTGGGAAGGGTGAGTGCACCAAGTTCACGCTTTATTTACAAGCTGGCTTTAGCCAATCAGGGGCCCTTACCCTTCCACATAAATGTGATGTTTGGCTTCTCCATTACTGCAAGGAAGGTTGTTGGGATTTTGATTGAGATTGTATTGATTCTATAAATTGCTTTGGTTTGTCAAGATCTATTTTTATTGGGTCAATGCAAGTAGTTTGTGTGTTTCTAAGAACTTGTCCATTTCATCTAGGTTTTCTAATTTATTGGTGTACAGTTGTCCACAATATCCTCTTATCGTGCTTTTTATTTCAGCAGGGTCAGTAGTAATGTCCTCCTTATCATTTTTGATTTTTGTTATTTTTGTCTTCTTTTTTAAACATTCTTTTATATAGATGTTTATTAATTTTATTAATTTTATCTAGATGTTTATTAACTTTTGGTTTTATTGATTCTATTGCTTTTCTGTTTTGTTTTCTATTTCATTTATATCCACTCTAATCTTTGTTATTTCCTTCCTTCAACATACTTTGGTTTGCTCTTCATTTTCTAGTCCTTCCAGTTTTGAAGTTTAGGTCTCTGATTTGATATCTTTCTTCTTTTTAAATGTAAGCATTTAGAGCTAAATATTCCTTTCAGTTATGCCTTTGCTGTATCCCATAACTTTTGGTATGTTGCATTTTCATTTTATTTGTCTCAGGATTTTTCCTAATTTCATCTCTGATTTCCTCCTTATCCCATTGGCTGTTTAAGGATATGTTATTTAATTTCCATCTATCTGTGATTTTTTTATTCCGCCTTCTGTTATTTATTTCTAGCTCCATTCTCTTGTAGTCAGAGAATATACTTTGTATGATTTCAATATTTTTTAAAATTTTGACTTGTTTTGACACTTAACATATTGTCTATCCTGGAGAATGATCCATGTGCACTCAAGAAGAATGTGTATTCTGTTTTTGTTGGGTGAAGTGTTCTATGTATTTCTGTTAGCTATAATTGATTTAGAGTATAATCCCAGTTTTATATTTCTTTATTCATCTTCTGAGTAGATGTTCTATCCATTATTGAAAGTGGTATATTAAAATATCCTTTTATTAATGTAGAACCATCAATTTCCCTGTTCAAACTTGTAAGTATTTGCTTCATATATTTTGGGGCCCTGATGTTAAGTACAAATATATTTATAATTTTTATATCTGCTGTTGAATTGTTCCCTTTATCAGTATGTAATGGCCATCCCTGTTCCTCATAACTGTTTTTAACTTAAAGTCTATTTTATCTCTTATCAGTATAGCCACCTTAGCTCTCATTTGGTTACTACTTGCATGGTATATATATATTTTTCCCCATCCTTTCATCCACAAACTACTTTTTCTTTGACTTAAAGTGGATCTCTTTCAGTCAGCATATAGTTGGGTCATGCTTTTTTATCCATTCTGCCAATCTCTGCCTATTGACTGGAGAGTTTAATCAATTTCCATTTAAAGTCACTACAGATAATACAGGACTTTCTTCTGCAATTTTGTTACTTAGTCTTTGTCAATCTTATACCTTTTATGTCCCTCACTTCTGTTAATGCCTACTTTTATGTTTACTTGAATTTTTGTATTGTACCATATTGATTGCTTTTTCATATCTATCTGGTTATATTTTTCATTTGTTTTCTTTGTTGTTACCATGGGATTAAAATTCAACATCGTAAATATATATCTTATTTGGTTTGAAACCAACTTAACTCGGTAGCATAGTATACGTTTCCTATACACTCCTGTCCCCACACCCTTTTTTGTACTTGTTACCACTTATATCTTTGTACATTTTATGTCCTAAACCATAGTTTTATTATTACTTTTGATGCAATTGAATTTTAGCAACTGTAGTAACTAAGAAGTGAAGTTACATACCAAACAATAAACTACAATAAAACTGACATTTATAATTACCAAAATGGTTATCTATACTACAGGTATTTATTTATTATTGCCATTTTAAACCACCTTTTAGTGTCCTTCCCTTTTATTTGGAAGAACTCCCTATAACATTGCTTGTAGGACAGGTCTAACAGTGATAAACTCCCTCTGCTTTTTTAAATCTGAGAATGTCTTAATCGCCCATTTTTTTTTTTTTTTTTTTTTTTGGAGGTACCAGGCCTGGAGATTGAACCCAGGACCTTCTTTGTGGGAAGCTGATGCTCAGACACTGAGATACACCAACTCCCTTCCCCCTCATTTTTGAAAGAAAGTCTCACCATATATAAAATTCTTGGTTGACAGTTGTTTTCCTTCACCACTTTATTTCAACCCACTGTCTTCTTGCCTCCATGGTGTCCTATGAGAAATTGTCACTCTAATTGTGACTCCTTTGGATGTAACATGCAGAACTATCTCCTTGCCTAGTGCATTCGGTAGT
>JAKSZT010054407.1:1121465-1184895 GCA_026826555.1 Tolypeutes matacus
AGACACCCATAATTCATTTAAAGGTATGTTTGATGGTGTCTCAGAAGTGTGTTAGGCTATGTTTGTTTTTGATAATTCTTCTTTCTATTCCTCAGGCTGAGTTATTTCAACTATCTTGTCTTCAAATTCACTGATTCTTTTTGTGCCTGCTCCAATCTGCTCTTGAAACTCTCCTGGGAATTTTTTCATTTCTATTATGGTGGGCTTCAATTCCAGTAGTTATGTTTGGATCTTCTATAAAATTTCTGTGTCTTTAATAAGATTCCCATATTGCATATTCATTGTTTTCCTGATATGCTTTAGTTCTTGTTCTGTGTTTTCCTTCATGTCCTTGAGCATTTTAAAGGTAATTTTTTAAAGCTTTGTTCAGTATGTCCATATTCCTGTCTTCATTGGTGTTCTCTGGATTTTTATCCTTTTCCTATGTATGGGCCATTATTTCCCGGTTTGTTTTTTTTTGGTTTGTCTTATACTCTTGTTGCACACAGTACATTTAAATATTTTAAAATGCTAACACTGGGATTTGTTCCCAGAGATGACTGTTTCTTGGTTTTGCAACCAGCTGGTAATAAGACAGAGATTTTCTTGAACTCCTATCAGAAAGGTCTGTCCAAAGCAATGCATTATGCAGTACCCTCTCTAACTTTCTGGGACTGTGTCTTGTACTGGGATTTTGCTATTTAGTTGTTTTGAAGTTCCCTGTTCAAAGGAGTTTGGTTGTCCCCTCTTTTTTCCAGGAGATAGACCTCTCTCTCCTGGCTGTTGGAAGCTGGCAGATCTTTGCCTGAGACTCTCTGCCTGGTTTCTTACAGGCCTTTCCTTGTCTCAAGATGCTTTTGCCTAGAAGGCAAATTCTAGAAGGAGGGGTATGATGGAGAGGACTTTTCCAAGTCAGGCTTTCCCAGGCAAAACAATGTCAGGGACCAACATAGGGGCACAGGCCAGCTCCAAGTCCCCTAAGGTGGGGATCAGGAAGGGCACCAAGAGCTTTTCCTGCTCCCCAAAGCTGAGCTTTCCTAGTCTGCCCAGCAAATGAAGCCTTCAGTTAACTCTCCCCCACAAAACTGAGGAAGCACAGAGTCCTTAAGTGTCCGCCACTGCCACCATGTCTGGGACTTTCTGAACAATGACTGCCCTCAGAGCTGGACCCCCAGTGACCTAAATTCTCTAATCAAAAGTCATTATCAGTGATTTGCCATGTCTGCCCTGTTCTTGGGGGAGAAGGTTTATATCTCCTTTCTCTCACTAGCGAGTTAGCCAGGACCTGGACCCCAAGGCAGCCTGCCTCAAAAGTGGTGGAAGGGTGCTGATAGCTGCTATACAGAGAGAACAATTTACTTTCTTTACTGTAATTTATCATCCTTCTTCTCCTGCTCTTCCCTGGATGCTGTACTATGTCCTTCTTGCTTCCAGAGTTTCAAAATACTCATTTCAGACTGTCCCTGCCTGTTTAATAGTTGTTTTGGTGATGGACTAAGTCCTGGAGCTCCCTCCTCTGCCATCTTCCAGCAGTCCTCTACCCTCATGATTCTAATTCTTCCTCTCTGCTCTTAATAAATAGATTGACAACTTACTTTGCTAAATCCTCCTCTTTCTCTATTACCAAGGTGCTCCTGTACTTTTACATATAATTCCCATTTTTCTATAAGTCCAAATGAATGAATCTGTCCAAGAAGGGCCATTGTTGAGGGATAGCTAAGAAGAAAAGTCAATAGCAAAATAAGACATCTAATTAATGGTCAGAAGAAAGGTAAAATTGGCAAAAATTCATACATTAATCCTATTTGCCATGCTCCAGCTAGTCATGTACACCTATCTGTTTAAAATTAAGAGCCCAGTGCTCAGGGTTGAGGTAAGCAATTCACAGACTGTGGTTTTAACAGTCTATACTAGACAATGCCACAGGTTAGCTGCATTAGAACAAATTGTGAAAAGCACTTGGATTGAGAAGATAATTAAAATCCACATTCATGCTTGTCAGCATAGAGTAAGGAGGGGTTTTTTTGTTTGTTTGTTTGTTTTTGTTTTTTAAGATGCCTTCTGTGAATCCAACAAATACAGCTACAGAGGATATTTTACATTTATTATGAATGATGACACCCTAAATTCCTTCCTACATATTACAAATCCTACTCTAACCCTGGGCCATTTTCTGCTGTGAATTTTCCTCCATCTTTGATCAAAATGACCTAAACTTATGAAAGAGAGAAATGAGGCAATCAAATAATACCTGTCATGAAGCAAAACACGCAAAGCATATTTCTACTCATTACTGCATATTATGAGGGCTAATGGCAGAGATGAATATCTCTAGTCAGAGCCACTTATATAAGAATTTACATTTAAAAGTAATTGCTATAGATCATAATTGGTTGATTAGGTGTTCTCAACTCCTTAGGCCCTTTTCAGATGTTAAACGCATGATACATGCCAGGCTTTCAGAGGGGCCAATTGGTATAAAAAGATATGTAATTTTTCCTTTATAAAATATCAAGTTAGAAAGTGTTATCACCAACTGAGGGTCCTCCCAGATCAGCTATTTTCTCCATTGTAGGAGTCACTGGCTATCATGGAGAGAGTAGCTAAAAGAGAGAAAGGAATCATGGAGTTGACTCAAGAGCCATCTAACTTGCTTAAAATGCTTCACAAATGCAGAAAAAATTCCAAATACACCTTTTTATTCATTTTAATAATAACAATTACGCATGTCATATCAGTGGGGAGTTCATTATATTCCTCTGAGTGTCCCCCTCTCTTCTTAAATTATATAGTCTTCAAAAAGGCTTTGTATGTGGTCGAGGTGGAGGGAGGGTCAGTTAGGCCTCTATATAAAAACCTGATATCTCTTCAGTCCTCTATCACCTTGCTTTTTCCTGCTGCACAGTCCCTCTACTCTATCCAGCTCCAGAGAGAGGAGGATCCACTATAAAGCTAATATGCTAGTGACCTGAAGCATGAATAAATAGTCATTGGTTGTTCAAGGGAAGGCAATCTTACTTCCTCAGTGACAAACCCAGCACCAAGTGCTCTGAAATAGAACTCATGAGGTTTCAACTCAAGTCATTTAGCTCTTCCAATTCACATTCATATCAGCAGGTCAGGAAACTTAGGACAGACTGGTGTTTGTATACTTCACCCCAGGGATCCAGAATCCCTAGCTTCCTTCCCTCCCCAGGATTCATGCATAGAAGTCAGTTGGTTTGTTCATTTCAACAGTTAAAACTCAAAGGATTTGATCATTCCTCTTTCCTTTGACAATGGTCCCACTTGCTTAAGGAAAACTATCTTGAGTAATTCACAGATGATTTATCCCTCTAATAAAAGTTTCTCCAAAGTGATTCTGTGGTAATTTTTCTGGTCCTGCTATTTCTTAGAGAAGAAAGAAAGAAAATATTCTGCAATGTTTAATCTTTATGAAGACATCTTGCTACATTGCACAAATCTTTTTAGGAAGTAAAATTCTCCTGTGCCAAAAATAACCCTGTGACTTATCTTGTAATTTATTTATTCGTGTTATTTATATATTTTTATATCCCACTTAATTTCAGGCAATTCTAAATTATTTTCAATGCTTGCATCATTATTTCTTAAAGTCAACCAAGGGTCCTACCCCCAAAATAGTTATTCATACTATGGTTAATTATCAACATTCTGCTTTCTCTATCAGACTTTAGGCAAGGGATGTCATTTCATCCTTTTATCTATTGTGCTTGCCACATTACCTGGCACAGTTAAAATGTTTAGTCATTGCTGGCAAATTTATTCATGTATGGATGAATGGGAGGAAGGAGAGAAGAGATCAAAAGAGGGAGGGAAGGAGGGAAATTCTTAAGAGATTCATAAGACATTCATGTCTATGGGTCAAGTCATTATATTCTCTAGGGATCCTCTGATCAAACTGAAAATAAATTCTGAGAAGCAGTAATGATTATATTGTTAGTAGCCAACTCTTTGCTGGACAGTTACCTGATTTCTCAGTGACAACTCCCTAAATAAAATGGATGCCAGTAAGGCAAGGTCTTGATGACTGAGACCCATGGTGGAGGGCAGGAATGAACACCAGGCTACAATTCAAGGATTTTCAGAAAACTATAACCAACATGAGATCCCAGGGGCAGAGATAAACGTCTAAGAGGGGAAAGGTGACGAGAGAGAAAAGGAAAGACAAATCACTGCCAATTCATCCTAATATCAGCCAGTTTACCAACTTTAGATTTAGAAAATAGCTGATTCATCAGTCCCAACCTTCAGCACATAATACATACTATCTGCTTCTGTTAGCAGAAAGAAGCAAAAGGAGACAGGAATGGTTTAAGGAGGAAGATCAGATTTGGAATCTTAAGAGCTGAGTTTGAGCCTGCCTCCACCATTTCCCAGCTGTCTCTTACTATATCTCAATCTATAGAACATGCATAGTCCTCACTCTCCACTCTCCCCTCTCCCCACAGGCATTATGAGGACTAAATGAGATAATTTCCATGAAACGTCCTAGTGAATGATGAAACACTGGACAGACACACAGAAGTGTTACTTTTCCCCAGAGATAATTGACACTAAATTGTCCTATGCTTGAGGCACAATTGAGAGTTTGCATACCTTAATTTCTTACATATTATTTGGCAAATTTCAGTGTATGTTTAGTTTTGAAGCAAATGAGCTAACTATTTGTGTTTGATATTTCAAGGATTTGGATTGAATTTGAAACCATAGAGGCACAAAGAATTAGCTTGGGAAAAATGCAGAAATACTAGCTCTTTGCTGCTTAAGACAGGGTGGAAAATGCACCCAGTTTCTCTTTAATTCTCACATAAATGCCTGCTAAAGTCAGAACAAGGAAATATGTCAGTTAAACCTGTGGAAATTAAAAGATTATTTTCACAACTTTTCTAGAAATGAAAATTCTTGTGTAGCTACTCCTTCATTCTTAAGTCAGTAATTGTCAAGAATTTCCTCTAAGCCCAATTAGCAGCTGAGAAGTAGCTGATAATAACAATATTCACTATAACTCGGTAGTTCAGGACACAGACCTCACCAGCCTCAGACCTGAGCTGACGTCCAGCTTTGCTATTTACTGCGCAACTGAGGAAAGTTTCTTTTAGTTTGCAGTCCTCAGTTTTCTCATCTGTAAAATAGGTTTCCACTAATCTGTGTGCTTAGTTGTGAAAGTTAAGACATGAAAATTGGCATGGAAATAAACAGTTTGGCAAACCAGTATTCCCCTGACAATATATTATCTCACAAATGAGCTCATTTAGTGACCTGAGTCACTTAACTAAATAACAAGACCAGTCAAACAAATCTTTTGCAAAATGTAATCTGGCTCAACAAGGAAATGTTAGCAAGGAAAAACTGGGCTTAAAGCTGGAAATAATGATGGTATAACAAAATATATTGATGACAGTAGAAAGCTCAGAAATATGACAATTTTAAGCTTTTATCTTCCAAATGAATCGTAATCACTTCCCTGCACTTTACTCCTGCTCAGCCTCCTACTACAAGGATATATCAAAGGATCATGGGTTGGGAATTACCTTAAGGAATACATACTTAAAACAGCACCCCATTAAGTGAAGTCCTAATGGAGTCAGCCTCATGATTTTCAGTTGTGCCTCAGGCAGGCTTTGTGGGAGATGACAAGCCCTGGGGGTGGAGTTTACTAGGTGCATAAGCTCTCCCTGACTATAGCTGAAAAAAAAATGGACATTTCCCAAGGAAGAAATGATGGGGTAAAACATTGTTGAAAAAAACAGGTTATAATATTTTATAGAGCTTCACTATAGTTTCTTCACCTTTCTCTCTGTCTTCCCTGGGGGTTCTCGATTTTACTACACTGCATTGCTGAATCAAGTTGATGGGATTTTTTCCCTAGGATAATCTCTCCAAAATCACTAACATGCTTGGAAAAAGAAGTGTTCCCACTTTTTTCAAGGAATTGGGGAATCAAATAGATGTGGAGTGAAACAGACTCTGCCACTTACTAGATATGAGAAATTGACCATGTTTCTGAATTTCTCTGTGCCTTGAATCCCTCTCCTTGGGACAATATTGTTGTGAAGACAATGTTATTAAACCTCAGGTGGTTTAATAATTGGCCTACAATCTCTCAGAAAATAAGTGAGACAATCAGAATGCACACTGAGCTCCCTCTGCCACTAGCCTGCCCTAGATTCCCATGAACTCTTAGGTCACTCCTAAATTTGAACTGGACTTCAAGCCATGTTTCTCAAAGCAGAACCCTTGAAACCACCTATCAAAATCAACAGTGCTATTTGTTAAAAATGCGATTCAGGGCCCTTCTTCAGGTCTGGTAAAACAAAATCTCTGAAAGCTTGGGGCCTGAAATTCTGTTATGTTTAACACATTGTCCTGATGATTCTTCTGCTAAGAAAAGCATGAAAGGCAGTTCCTTTTATAGGCTATTTCACATTCCTATTCCTGAGTCCTGTCCCATGGAGTCTAGTACAGGATAAGTCAGTTATTTCTAATTAAGGGATAAATATCCACAGGATTATATTAAAAAATGAAACTTTACGTGCAACAAAAGAAAAAACAGATAAATGTTACCTCCTCAAAATTAAACACTTTTGCGCCTCACAGGACTTTGTCAAAAGGGTGAAAAGGCAGTCAATTCAGTGGGAAAAAATACTTGGAAATCACATATCTGATAAGGGCTTAATATCCAGGATATATAAAGAGATGTTACAACTCAACAATAAAAACACAAATGACCCAATTGAAAAATAAGCAAAAGACTTGAATAGACATTTGTCCAAAGAAGAAATATAAATGGCAAAAAAACACATGAAGAAATGCTCAGCATCACTCATGATTAGGGAAATGCAAATCAAAACTACAATGAGATATCGTATCACACCTATCAGAATGGCCATTATTAAAAAGACAGAGAACTACAAGTATTGGAGAGGATGTGGAGAGATAGGAACACTTTTTCACTGTTAGTGGGAATGCAGAATGGTACAGCCACTGTGGAGGACTGTTTGGCAGTTCCTAAAGAAGCTGAATATAGACTTGTCATGTGACCCTGCAATACCACTACTGGGTATATACTCAGAAGAACTGAGAGCAGTGACACGAACAGACATCTGCACACTGATGTTCATAGCAATGTTATTCACCATTGCCAAAAGTTGGAAATAATCCAAGTGTCCATCAACAGAAGGATGGATAAATAAACTGTTGCCTATTCACACAATGGAATATTATGCAGCTGTAAGAAGAAATAAAGTTGTAAAGCATATGACAACATGGATGAACCTGGAGTACATTATGTTGAGTGAAGCAAGCCAGACACAAAAGGACAAATACTGTTACTATGAACCAAATATATTGTGTAACGTATTGTTTGATTAAAAGAAAATTTATAGGTACCAGTAGGAAAAAAAAAAAAGAAAAAAGAAGCTTTAAAGTTCTTAATTTTTTTTGTCTTTATCTCTACTTCCTTGTCCATCAAAGGACTTGACTGAAAGTAGTATCCTAATAGCTCAAGAATATATACTGTTCACTAGAAGTATTGAGTCATAGCTATTTTCTCCTTTTTATCACATTAGGGAGATAGTTTCCAAATTCCAGAAAAAAATTTCTTGATGAGAAAGGATTGGATGAAAGAAAATGAAAGATTTTCTTTCCTTTTTTATTTTTCCAAAGCTTTTCTCTAAGTAGAAATATATTCTCAATATGTAGTATATATTCAGTAAAGTTAGAGCTTTCAGATGTGGGACAAATATGTCACGTAGACTGTAAAATATTGCCATGAACCAACAAAAGGCAGTCCAAGGTTTCAGGTGTTGAAATGTACTGAGACATATATTTTAGAGTCTGTGTTACCAAAAGGACATCCGAAGGAAACAAATATATCTATTTATCCTGAGGCCTGCCTATTCCACCCAGCAAAGTGTGTTTGCAGAATGACAGAGTCTATTTCTATGAACTAGCAAAAGCCAGGAAAGGGTCATTAGAGAATTGGAGATTGCTGAGTTTTCATTCCAGAACTTGGACTACTTACAACAAATGCTGAAAGGGAAAGATGCAAAGATCAAGAATCATCGATTGTTACCTTTGTAAAGGCACTCTCAGAACTTAGGACAAAAAAATAGAAAGTCTTCCTAGAATGTACCATACTTCATATACCCTCCACAGTTTTCCCTATTATTAATATTTTATATTAGTTCAGTACTTTTGTTACAATTGGTGAAACAATATTATTGTAATTATACTATTAATTATAGTGCATAATTTACATTAGGGTTCACTCTCTTTTGTACAGTTCTATGGGTTTTGTTTTTTAATTTTTATTCTGTAACATATATATACAACCAAACATTTTGATGCACTTCAATGTAAACTCTGGAGGTCAAGGAACTTCACCATAAATAATACACCTTCATATAATTAAATTAAATATTGGTTTTATTTTTGTTGTTATTATAAAATCTGCATACTGTAAAATGTACAAACCTTATGTGTGTGTATATTTCCTGAATTTTGACAGATGCATTCATTTCTGAAATACAAAAATGGATCAAGATATTGAACATTACCATCATCCCAGAAAGTATTCTAATACCTCTCCCAGGCAATCTCACACATGCACTTCCAGAAGCAACCACTGTTCTGTTTATTATCCACCTTATAATAATGTTCTTGCTCTCCAGCTTCATAAAAATGTAATCATATAGAATGTAATCTTTTGCATAAGGTTTATTTTCATAAGTATCATATTTCTCAGGGTCATCCAAATTTTTGGATGTATCGATAATTTTTCCTTTTTATTGCTGAATAGTATTCCATTTTATGAACATATGACAACTTATCCATCCATCCATTGATTGATATCTGTGCAGTTTCTGGTATTTGGATAAAGCTATACATACTTGTACACTTGTATGATATGACTAAAGTTTCTATACGCATTTATTTTTATTTTATTTGTATATGCATTTATGTGTTTGTATGTGTATAAGAGGTTTTTTTTGAAAAAAAAATCGTTTGAGTGAAGACTTAGGAAGGTCATTGCTTGGATATAAGGTAGTTACATATTTAGTTTTATAAGTATTTGCCAGAACTTTCTGCAAAGTGATTGAACTATTTTACATTCCCACTAAAAATTTATAAGGATTCTGGTTCCTCTACATTCTCACCACACTTGGTCTCATCAACCATTTTAATTTTAGCCATTCTGGTGTGTACATAGTGATAACTCTGTGGTTTTACTTAGAAATTTCATTTCTAAATGTTATTTATCAATTTCCTAATTTTCTGCTTCTGGCCACTTTTTCATGTGCTCAATGGCTATTTCTATATTTTCTTGTGTGAGGTGTATTCAAACATTATGCTTATCATTACTGTATTGTTTTAGTTGCCCTATTGGCTTTTTAGCTATATTTCTCGACCTAATTTTTAAAAATTTCTCTAGGAATTACAATGTGCATCCCCAAATTTTTACAATCTACTTAGAGTTAATATTGTACCATCAGATTCAATATTTGAAAAAAACTTATAAAGTTCTATTTACCTTCCCTAAATTCATTATGATAACATTGTTAGGCATATTACATCTAAATACATTATAAATTCTATACCATGTATCATCATATTTAAACAGTCATATGTATTTTAAAGACTTCGATAGGATAAAAATAACATTTTAAATTTACCAGATTTTTAAATCATTTTTACGGTCTTTATTCCTTTCTAAATATTTGGGTTTCAATCTGATGTCATTTTCTTTCAGCCTGAAGTGTCAGCTTGTCTTGTAGTGTGTGTCTGCTGGTCACAAATTATCTTTATTTCTTTTTATCTTTTATTTACCTTTATTCTGAGTTGGTGGCATATTTTTTTCCTTCCATACTTTCTTCTTTATTTTCTGATGGCCGTACTATGGTCATTAAAATTGTTGTTAATGCATAATTAATGTGCCATTCTTCTGTGGAGATTTTTCAAGACTTTTTCTATACTTGACTTTTAGCCGTATGCTTATAATATGCTAGACATGGTTTTCTTCAAGTTTATCCTATTTCTTGTTGGTTGAGATTATTATATCTGTAAATTTATTTCTTTCACTAAATTTGGGGACATTTGCCGTTATTTCTTCACACATTTTTTCCCATTTCATTATTTTGTCTCCTTCTAAGACTCAATGTATGTGTATGTTAAACCAGTCATTACTGGTCCTCAGATTTTGTTTCATAGATCCCTTAAGCTTTGTTCATGTTTGTTTGTTTTTTATCTTTTATCTCTCCCTCCTTCACACTTGATAATTACCAATGATTTTTTTTTCTAGTTTACTGATTCTCTTCTGCCATCTTCTTTCTGCTATCAAATCTATCCAGTAATTTTTAAAATTTCAGATATTGTATTTTGTAGTTTTAGAAATTACATTTTTTAATATTTTTCTATTTCCTGTTGAAATTTTCTATCTTTTCATTCATCGCAAACATATTTTCCTTTATCTCATTAAGCTTAGTTATATTAGCTGCTATGAAATCCTGGTTTTACAGTTCTAATACCTAGATTATCCTGGATCCTTTGCTTGTTTTTCTCTTAAGAAAAGTTCACATTTTCCATGGTTCTTTCTACGTCAAATAATGATTGACTGCAATTGTGGAAATGATATTTTATAGTCTCTGATCCTTTTATATCTCTCCAAAGAATTCATTTTTTAAGCAATTAAACTTTTGGGTTCAAATTGCAAAGTTTTTCTTTTGAATGACAGCTCAAATCTCAGTTTAGTACTTTCTTAGCTTTAGATTGCATGGTTAAGGGGCCAATCGTATTTTGGAGCATCCTTCCACAGCTCTCACTTTTTCATTATCCCCTCCCTCATTTTCCAGCAGCTGTGGTTGTCCGGATTCTGTCCCTGATTCTTTAGTTCATAAATACTGTGAGTTTTCTGTTGGACTTTTAGCCATCCTGCACAGCTTTTACTCTGACCTGCACTCAGGCTAAAATCTATCATAAGAAGAAACTCTTCTTCCATGTGGCGATGTCCCTCCAGAATATGCCTGATTTTTGTTAGCAGTCTCAGGGTAGTTTTACATTGTTATGCTTTATTTTGTTTTTTGTTGTTGTTGATGTTTTATAAAGAACATACATTTACTGTTTGCATGAGGGCTAGTCATCTTAGGAGATCATTCTGCCATATTGGAAACAGAATGCTTCAATGTTTTTAAAAGGAAGTCCAAATCTGATAGAACATGAATCTTCAAAAATAATAGGATTTGCTAAATGCCAAATGATTTCTTAGTTTAGAGTTTCCTCTGATGTGGTTGTGCATAAGGTTACTTATGCTGAGTTGGAAAGGTAATCAGAGATTTTACAAAGAAGATGGTATTCTAAATCAGATCTCGAATATTATATAGATTTATGCACCAGAGAAAATATATGAAAGTCTTTGGGTTGGTACAATAGATGTGATCAAATGTCCAAAAGATGGGAATTAGATCATGATGAGCCTTTAATGGTAATTTATTATTATTTAATTCTCCTCAAGGAAAGTATTGTTGTTACTAGCATCAATCAGAAAGGCTAATAACTGTATTGGAGGAGTTTGCAGGGTGTTTATATTTTGGGGACTACTAGAGTAAGATAAGCCAAAAATAAACTTGTATCTTGACCAAGATTAATGTCTTAAAAGTGAGTGAACAGATGAAGAGTGGGGGCTTAACTTCTGATTGTCCTGATTATAATAATGATATATTGAAAAATTCTGGAAACCTCTTTGGGAAAAGATCGGGTTAGAATGTTGAGAGAAGCATGTGTGACAGATAAAGGATATAAAGCATGTAAATAAAATAACTGTATTGAGTATGTAGTAGAAACCAGATGCTTACTGAAATTCCCATTGACTTGTTCACTGTCAATGTAAATATTCTTACCCCTCTAGTTTCTGGCTTTTGCTGTAAAGAGGCAAACCCTAGGGCTGGAAAATGGTAGAGCTCATTTTGTTGTTAGGCTTGTTTTGATAAATTGGACTGGGTAAGTGACAATTGTAGCAATCTGCAACCTAAAAATGTTGAGTCTAAACTCACAGTTTAATTAGTTTTATATTTGCCAAAAATATTTTAAAAGGCTTATCTTTACTGAGCACTTGCTTTGAGTTCAACACTATGCTAGCATTTTGCATCCATTTTCTCATTTAATATTCATAAGAATTGCCAAGAAGGTATCATTGTCCCTGTTTTGTGGTTAAGGAGACCAACTCTTAGAGAAGTTAATTAACTTGCCCTTGATCATGTTGAGTTTTGGTAGGAGAATTAAACCAAGGACAGACACCAAAGCTAACCACTTTGCTCAGTCTCTTTTGGACTTTTTTTTTTTTTTTTTTTGCTGGTCATGGAAAGTAATTGAGTGTTTTTTTAGAAAACAGTGTTATGAATAGAGTTATAGAGTAGGAATATGGCTTTGCATGGCTTTGCTGAATAAGGATATATTAGGGGGGAAATGGTCAGGACTTAATAGAGGAAAGAGAAGACGAAGATATAACTTTAGGGGAATGTCTATATTCAAGTGTTGGGGGTGGGAAATGAGTGAGAGGTTAAGACCTATGACTATCATAGAGAAGGCAAAGAATGAGGGAATTTCAGTGAAGAGAAGATGAAGAGAATGTAGGTTAAAAACAGGTGTTGCATAGAATTTAATCATCAGTTACTTTCAATAGGATAATTTCAGCTGAGTGGTGGAGCCTGCAGAAGAGTTAAAGGCCAACAGAATCTGGAGCTGGCTTGCCTACCTTTGCTTCTTATAAGCAGTGTGACTTGGAGCAAGTGACATATCATTTCTATGCTTCAGTTCCCTCTTTCTTAAAATAGGACTTGCAAGTGGACCCACCTCACTGACCTGTCATGAAGATTAACGAGGCAATATACTGAAAGTACTTAGCACAGCCTTTGATCACACAAAGTGAGATATGTGTTAGTGATTATCATCATGTATAAGGTAAATCTGCTTATGTAACTCATTTGCTTAAATACATTCCAAAACACATTTAATTAAAAAAAATAATAATAATCCAAAATCCTTATCCTGACCTCTTAGCTCCAAAATGATATTGTTCCTTTCTACCTTTCCTACTTTATTTGGCTCACCATTTCCCCAAGCTTACTAAGCTGCAGCCGTGTTGACCTTCTGATAATTCTAGAACAAAGTCACATAAATTCAAATTTGCCTTTTCTCTAGCACTTTACATATGGCTGGTTCCTTATTTCATTTAAAATTTTATTGAGCTTGAGGCACTTTCTTTGATCACCTTATATAAATGACCTGTTCCCCTTTCCCCAGCTTATTTTTTCTCAGAGTGCCTGCTTGTTATTATTTTCTTTATATCCCCTTATGAAAACTGAAATTCTTGTCTTTATTGCCTGATTATTGGCTGTTTCTTCTAACTAGAATACAGGATCTCTGGGGACAGCAGTCCTATGTCTTGGTCTCAGCACAGCACGTAAAACATAATAGGCAATTAATAAATGAATAAATAAGTGGAAATAAAGAAAGAGAAGTTAGAAGTTTACTCTATCCTTTCAAGATATTTAGTAATAAGGGAAGAGCCTTTGAAATATTCCAGAAAAAAATTTTCTAATCAGTATCACTTTCATAACAAATTATTTAGGCCAGTGGCTTAATGCTAACTTACAAAGAACTGTCTTAGATCATTGAGCTGATTTATTGGCTTTCTGGCCAAACTACACAGATGAACAAGATGGCTGTTTCCCATGGTTGAGACTTGGACTGTCTGGATATATTATGTCCTTGTTGGGATAAAAGTGAGGAGCTGACAAGATACACCAAATATAAAGCAAGGTAAGCTGCTTCCCTTAAATCAGCTTTGCACTTACTTGATATTATTTAGAGATCATTTTACATTTGAAAAACCACAATCTTCTTCATATTGCAACAGCCCAGGAGATGGGAAAATATGGAAAATGCAAATGATACATCATTTTTATCTTTAATAAATTAAGTCATTTACCTGGGGAAGGAGATGCTCAAGAGGTCTTTTTAAATTTAGAAACAAGTAGACAAATGAACAGCAGAAACATTGAGCAGGTCTACAAAGATGCAGACTAAATATGGGGAAAAGCAAAGATTTCAGTTTTAAGAATGAATGTAATGTACTATAAAGTCATTTATCAATAGGAACATTTTCTAAAAAGGTCTTGAAAGCAAATGATTTGCTTTTCACCAAAATCTGGTGCTTTTATAAAGTTCTGTTTGTCAAATTACCCAATACCTCCATTTGATATGATCCAATAAGATATTTGACATATTTCTTAGCTTGGCAGGATATAGAGAGAGGGAGAGAAAAAGGTTAGAAAGGAAATTTGGCAATAGTGGGGAATTTGTTTCATTAGTTAGGGTAATGCTAGAGGTATAACAAACTGTCAGATGTTGATGACTTAATACAAGAAACATTTACTAACTTGGCTGCTCAATGTTACTGGCCAGTGGAAGGATTTCCCCCATGTGATCATACTAGTACTCAATCTCATTCCCCTTTGTGTCTACATCATCACCTAGGACCTTGCCATTATGAAAAAATTCTTCTGGAAGGGCAGAACAAATAGAAAACACTACCCCCACTTATTAAAATCCTTGGATGCAAATGACACTTCCGTTCACAGTCCTCTAGTGAACTAGGCACATGGCCATATATTGGTGTGTATGTGTGTGTGTGTGTGTGTGTATGCCTGGGAAGCTCTTAATTTCTCAGACAATAACTTTTCAACCTTCCATAGCATAGACAAATCCATGCTATGGAAGGCTGAGAACAAAATTTGTTGAATCATTTCTACCACAATCCATCACTCATCTTCCCCAAAGTTGAATACTAGGAAAATGTCTGAAAGTGGGATCAAAGTTTGTCATTTTTCATTCAGCCACAGAATGGACCTTCTCTTTTAGCAGATAACTCAAAATGAATTACATCTATTTGGATTCCTTAATGAAAATTTTGTGAAAGCTGCTCTTCCACTCCTACTAGGTTTAGTTTAGGTCAACAAATTAGATTTACTTCCCTTATAAGGTATTAGATGGATAGTGGTGAAAGGTAGCATGCAGTACACCTGGACAAAAAGTTAAACTGCACAAGACAGACTGAGGTTTTCTATATGTGGTCTTTGCTCTTGTCTATAAAATAGAGGACAAAAAAACATGCTGGGTGATCTTATAAGTGCCTCAATATCTTTGTAAATCATCACATTTGTTCTTTCATTACCTATTTACTTTTTCATTCATTCATTTATTATTGTATGCATTTATTTGTTTACAACTATGTACTACACAAGTTTCCTATGGAACCGTTTCTAAAGTATCCTTTGCATTTCACTTCACTAAAACTACATGGATGTACTGAAATATCCCATAATATTGTCCAAATGAACAAAAAATAGAGGTAAGTACATGAAAGTATCCAACTGCAAAAAAAATCTTTGACATATCAAGAAACTGTGGTAGTGGAAAGCATACTGAATTTTAATAGGTATGGGTGAATAGACACAATCACTTTATGTTCAATGATATTCAGAAGCCCCATTCACAACATGAGATAACCCTGGTATCTGATACCATATATACCATATCAAAATCTTAACTGAGATAATGCAAGTCAAATATTTTCCTACCATTATTTCCTGCTGTGGCATTATATACCTATTACCAGTGTAACTGAGGGTTAAGAATTAGCAAATAACTATGATTACTGAAACATTATATAGATGCCTTTTACTTCTAGTATGTCATAAAATTGCCAAAGGTTAATATCTGAAATTACTGAAACTGGCTAGACCGACCGCACCCTTTGTATATGGTCATTTCCAGCTAAAAACCTGCATTTGTGATGATTATTCCAAACAGACCTTACCTTTGTATATGGTCATTTCTAACTAAGACCTATTATGATGATTATTTCAGATTGATCTTATCCTTGTATATGAAAATTTATATTGAAATGTAAACACTCCACCCTCCTCTGTATGAAATCCATAAGAAAAGCCTTGTAACTGACCCTCATTCTGTACCTCCATCCCCAAATGAATTGATCTCTGATGATTGTCTTGTGATTGTAATAACTTTGTGATTCACCTGGTCTTGTACCCACCCCCCATCCTGTTCAGCCCCTTAATGTTTATTAATGAATGAATCTAAACCTGGCCCACCCCAATTACTCATTAGCATAAACTGCCAAGCCTGGATAATATAAAACTATCAGGATTGCTGCAGTTCCAGGAGGCAGCTTTTGGACCATTAGGCCAAAATGGTATTTTGACCTCCTTTGCTATGTGCAAACAAACTCTTTCTCTCTTTGAAACCCCGGTTTCTCAGGAATTGGTCTTTAACGTGCATCAGGTGGAAAGAACCTGCTTTTGCTCTGTATTACTAATAAGGACAAAAATAGCATAGTTATCTTATTTGTTTACCTGATGGCTCCTGATTCCTTTTAGGATAAACTCCCTAACCAGTGTACTAGGCTTTACCTGATCTCGTCTGTGTTGACCTTAATTTTGGTTACTACCTACTTTCAACTTAAAACTTGAGCCCCATACAGAAAATCTTTCTATTCCAAGTACACAGCATTTCCTCTTTAGCCTTTGTGCATGCCACCTTTACCCCTTTAATCTGCTTCTTGAACTGGTAAATACTTATGTGTCCTTCCTATTACAACTGACACACCACTTCTTTCAGGAAGCATTTGCTTATTCCACCAGGCTGGCTTAAGTGCCCTTCCTCTACATCATTAGAGTCTCAGCTTCCCCCTATTGTATCCCCAATGATTCAGGATTATTATGACCTGTTTACTTTCTGTAGCCACCACTAGATTAGAAGGACCATGAGGACAGAGACCTGTGGCAAAACAGAGAAGAGGCACATGGAAATGTCTGCCCTAGCAGGGAGGGATATATGTCACCACGGTTGTTTGGAATTGCCAGGGCATAAAGATAAAAAGGAGACCAAATTTTACTCAGTTTTATTCTTGTTTTTAAACTCTCTGTGAGCAGTGCACCCATATATTGCCTGTACTCATGTGAGCTGCACTGACTGCCCATCCTCCACCCCACTCTTAGAAATCTATGGACAGGAACCGTGTCTATTTTGTTCATCCTTATTTGTCCACTGTCTAGTGTAGTACCTGGCACACCTATAGGTCAATAAATATTTCTAGATTTGTTAAATGTATGATCTTGCACTGGCAGTGATAGTGAAAAGCAGTATATTTCAAATGATCCTTCTTGGATTTATAGCTCCTGATTTTGATGAATTTCTATGCTAAAATAAATATGCCAAAATAGTAATAAACACTTTTGCTCCCACAAAAATACTTCTAAAAAATTCTGGAAGTTTTGATTTTAGTCTGTTAGTCAAACCATGCCTGGTGTTATTATGGTTGACATTTATTTTACTTAAATGACATGTTACCCCTGTACATTGAAATTTTAAATTTATTCACATCAAAGGAGTCCTTTCTAACTATTTAACTCCAGCTCTAAAAAAATAGCCAAAATTTATTTTCATAGGATCTTCAAAGGAGTTTGCACCTGTGTGAATGAATGACTTAAATTTGTGAAATTTATTTCAGAATATTGTGTTTGTCTATTTTCAGGGCTGTTTTTACAAGCATGAAAGCAAATTTAAAATACCAGCATGTCTATGAGCAAACCAAAAGCTGTTTTCTTGAAAAAGTAAACTGATTCTTAAATCAGTAATTTATTTGTAAATAATGTCCTGATATATCTGGAATCTTAATTTATTCCATTGTTTGGCCTCCCTCTTGTTTTTCAAAAAAAGAAATTATTTTATGGCCATGATTTATTGATGAAAATGACTAGTAAATGTACATGAAAAACTGGACTACTCTTTCCTTGGAATAAGAATGCAACTACTGCTGAAGATTTAAAGGAAAATTTAGCATTTAATTTTTTGTTATATAGAAGGCATAATTATTTTCTCTGGAGTCAGTCTGTCCTTCAGTCTTAATTTCACCATTTCCCATTTGTGTGAACATTGAGAAATTTACTAAACTTCTCTGTGCTTAGGCTTCTGTTAAAATGGAGGTAAAACACCTTGACCTAACTCATAGGATGGCCAAGAGAATCAAATGCATTACTATATATGACACTTAGTCCATAAGAATGGTCCATAAGGACATAAAGACATTAGTTCACAAGGACAGCTGGTATGGCAGTTTGACATTATTTATGAGTTCCAGAAAGAGATATTGATTATGTTTGTAAACTGGTCTGTTCCTCTGGGTGTGATATTTGTATTAGATTCAGCTGAGATGGCTTTGATTAAATTATGTTAAGATTAGGGTTTTAATTCTACCACATCATTAGGGTGACTCAGTTTGAGTCCCCACCCCCTTTGTGGTCTATATAAAGGGCCACTCATTCAAGGAGACACAGAAGAAGAAATACACAGAGGAAGAGCGCTTCATAGACATGGCAGAGGAGAGAGCTTTGATCCTGCGGCCCCAGGGAGAGAGAAGAGCCATTCACTTGATAGTCTACAGCCGGAAAGAAATGAGCCTTCCAGCCTGCAGCTAAGATCAGATGAAGCTGGGCCCACAGAGCCTTAAAAGGAAAGAGAAAGGCTGAACCCTCACAGACATCGCCTACCAACTTGCTTCAACATGTGGCAACAGACACTTGGTGAGGAAGTACCCCTTATGGTACCTTGAGCTGGACTCTTTAGGACCTTGCAACTGTTTTCTTGAAAAAGTAAACTGATTCTTAAATGTGTAAGGGAAATAATCAGTAATTTATTTGTAAACAATGTCCTGATATATCTGGAAGCTTCTACCCCAAATAAATACCCTTTATAAATGGCAACAGATTTCTGGTACTTTGCATCAGCACCTTTTCGGCTGACTAATACAGCTGGGCACGTAGACTGTGACAACTAATGTTCCATCTTTGTCACTGGATTCCTAACATGAAAGCAGATTCGTTCCCTGCATCTTCCACACCTCCAAAATGCTCACAATTAGTAGGCACTTAATAAATACCTATTGGCTCATCCATATTAATACACATTCAACAAACGTGTTAAGTACACCTTCCACATGCCAGAGCCTGTATGCTAAGAATGCTCCCATCTTCTCTAATGCTTACAACCTTCATTCAATGCTCACAACCAAGTCAGAAATATTATAGACACTTTACAGGCAAGAACTGTGAGGATCTGAAAGGCTGGTGAAGTAAAATGGCTCTCTGGTTCTCAAAGACAATCTCTGACTTCAGACTTTATTCTTTTGCCGTTACAAAGAACCTGAAAAATGAGTCTGGTAATAAACTGGGCCATGCCCTTTTGACCATTCAGCTGATACCCAAAGCAACAAGGAATTTTACTGCATTAAATAAGTATTTTGTAAAAAAAATTTAATAGAAATTCCCTCACCTCAAGTTTTACTTAAAAATTGGGAAAGTTATTCAGAATAGTTATTTATCATTTTCAGTAAGCTAAGGAAACCTTCTTCCCCCTGAAGCGAAGTATGTGAAAATTGCCTGAATATTTAAAATTTAAGACCTCAGTCATTATACATCCAGTCATCTGCAATTTCATTGGCTTTGATTTCACAGGCAATACCAATTCTACAAAATATACTGCTATGTCTCCAGAGGATAGAAGACTTCCAAATTTATTGGACAGATTGTGTTATGCCATTTGATTTTAGTATTGACACCTTGCCCCTGTAAGCATCGTAAATAGTTGGAGTGCTACCCAAATATACTACTAAGATTCACTGTCATACATGCTCCACTGCATCAATTCAATGGTCAAAGGTAGGAGGTGAGAACAAATATGCAATCACCAGGTGGGAAAGAGAAGCAGTGAGGCAGAGAATTCCTGAAACATAAATCTTTGCCCTGACTAATGGGCAGGGAGAAAGTAACCTAATGATGTTTAAAGGTACAAATTCATTTCTGGATTACTATCCATCTTCAGGATCATAGCTCAAGACACCCCAAATAAGCAGGTGCAGACACTGAGGGCTCTAACATCTTCCCTTTCATTGGGCTTATAGCTCCATTCTGTGGGTGAACTTCCTCAAAGAAAATATAATTCATACCTAGAGAAGGAAGAGCTTTCAAATTCAGGATTTATGGGTAAATTATTTAATTATTAAGGAACTGGAAATTTATTAGATAGGAGAAGCAAGAATTAATTAAATGTCTCCTGAATTTCAATCTATGACTTACAAACTGATCCTTCTGTGATGATCTTTAAGCTTACCCCTTAGGTAGCATCTATTTATGCAACAAGTACTTTCTAAGTAGCTCTTACTATTTATTTCTTCTTCTCCAGGCTTAGACAGAGCTTCACAAAAGTAGTGTGTCCATATTATTTTAAAATCCTGATATGAGGTCTAATCCTAGGGTTTGATAATTTCCTTACTTTCTCCCACTATCCAATCTTGAGTTAGAGTTGTTCCAAAATAATAAGAGTAAAAGGTAGACAGTGGTAGAGTCATGGGTATATACACTGAGCAGCTACACTGGGACTCAAATTCTGTAGGGCCTCACTCTTGGTTTAATGCTCTGTTGTATTGAAATTCTTAGTCTTTTTACCTTTGCACTTGTGTTTTGTAAATAAAGTCTGCTGGGACAATGGAGCACGTGTGTGAGCAGAGGAGCTACATACAAGATGCGGGTCCACCATGGTTCCTTACCTCCCTATTCACATACTGTCTTTTCCACGCTCCTAAAGCATAGAACTGCAGTGAACCCGCATTACATGGGAGTTTAGCGAGACGCAAAGTAAGTATAAAGTGAGCATGTTACTGCTAAGACTGAGTGGGTGTCCTGATAGCCATAAAAGACCATACTTTCTGTGTGAATCAGAACATGCTTTGAATGCAAAAAGAAGGCAACTGAGTTCTAAGAAACATGAATGGCCAGGAATCCCATCCTATCTTTTCTTGCTTACTTTACTTCCCTGTATGAACTAAACACTTATGTTAAAAATGACAACATAGAAGGAAAGGGAAACATAGGACAATTCCTAGATCCTTTCCTTTAGCCTTTCCTTATCCCATCCCTAAGCCAAAGGTAGAGTGTGCTGATAGAATGTGTGTTGTCTAAGCTTGCCAAGCTGCTAAGAAAAATACCACACCATAGGAATATATTGGCTCCTGGTTTCAGAAGCTAGAAGATTGCTTCCTATTGGGGTCCTTAGCATGATGCAACCTTGGGGTTCCTTGGCTTTCATCTCTGCTTCCCCTCACATTGTGATGTCCCACTGATTTCCAGCTTCTGGCTACCTCCCTGTGTCTTTCTCTCCTTCTATGTCTGAATTTTTCTCCTTATAAAGGACTCCAGTAATCCAGATTAAAGTCCATCCTCATTTAGTTGGGGCACATCTTAACTAAAATAACATCTTCAAGAGATCCTATTTACAATTATTTCATACCCACAGGAATGCAGATCAAAACCAAGAAAATGTTTAAATTGGGGTACATAAGTCAATCCAGGACATGTGCCTATCAAGAAGTTCATCCATATTAATAAAAAATTGAAAAAAAATTTGAGTTTGCCTAGGCAGTATTTCCATTCTTCTGATAAGAATGAAATGTATATGCATAGATGAGCTACTAAATATGAATTGTGTTATTTTCTTGGTGATTTCACCTGTGAGTTAAATATTTCTGTATTTGCATTTACCATTACACAAAATGCAGATGAATGGTAAAAGTCATACCAATAATTAAAATATTAATTTTTTAAAAGGAGCCCAGTCCATTCATATAAATTGTCTTTTCAACATAACTGTTAAAACTGGGGGGGGGGGGAGGGAGGCAAATTTATTTTACCTTCCTGGATTAGTTCCCAAAGAGTTCTGTTCTCCTCTAGAAGGGTCTTAATTTTTCTTTGCTTAAAATGGCATTTAATAATAAATAAACACAGTAAGAGAGCGAGATCAAGGAAGAAAGGAAAAGGCTTTATATTTTAGTGTCACTAATGGCACATTTTTCCTGATTTTTTGAATAAAGGAACCCACATTTTTATTTTGCACCAAACCCCATAAATTATGTAGCTGGCTCTGAATGTGGACAAATGCTTTCAATAACTAGGGCAAAATGTTATTCCCAGATATAATTGGAAGTGTATTGTGAATCCAAGAGATATATATTGGCTATAAACTAGATGATTTGGAAGGAAAAAGTCTCATATAACTTTCCCTCTCCCTTCCTTTAAAAACTGTTTCTACATACGTAAATCCATTGACTTTATTCTGCTACCAATATGATTTTGGAATTACAAACTAAGTCCAGTTTTGGATATTGGTTTAACAAGGGCAAGAAAAAGACAACTTGGTGCTTCTGTTTTAAGAAACCTGGGGTGAAAGATTTTTAAATGGTATCAGACCTCAGATTCTGATACACATTTTATTTTCTCTTCCCTTCGCCAGGGAACATAGCATTCTAAAAAGGGTTAAGTGGATCTCCTTTGTAGACGAACTGTGGCCACCAATATGTCAGACAGTTGGGAATATGGATTTTTGCACACCCCCATCAATAAAGTTTTCTCTTCAGAAAGAGGATTACATCAATCTTTTCTGATTGCATCACAGATTTCATGTCCTCACTTTAAGCTCATGCAGAATAGGAAATCCCCACTATCACTGGGCATCTCTCAGTCTTCTGCATGTGCATTAAGACTTCTTGAGGGGAGCTGAAATGGCTTAGTGATTGAGTGCCAGCTTCCCAAATACAAGGTCCTGGGTTCAATCCCTGGCCTAGATACCTAAAAAAATGACTTCTTGAAACTATTGTTTTGGGGATGCCCATCATAGACTGCACCATAGACCATAGTTTGCCTTCTAAGCTTAAATTAGGTTATAAAACAACAGTGAAACAGTGAATGAGAATTAGGAAATGATTAGATTCTGACTAGCCAGCAACACTCACAGGCATAAATCCTTTCATTAGAGAGTTAGTTGAACACTTTGTGGTGTTTGTTCAAATATTTACTGAACACCTGTTCTGGGAAATCATGGAGGAAATTTTAAAAAAAGGCAATAATGGCAGTGGTCCAATGTTTTAGAAAAAATTTGAGGACAGTCATATCCCTCTACACAATTCAGTGTTATCCTTATTCCAGTTGATAATTCAGTTCTCTTCTTTATCCTCAATGAGATTATAATTACAGTGGCACTAGAATACATATATATATATATATATATAAAATAAACAAAGAAATTTTTTGTTGAGCAATATAGATTTAACTAAATACCCAAGCAGTATATCTTTCAGAACAAATAAATCATCAGGATTCAGGTTATAGATTGAATGGCTTTTGAAAAATTGAAATGAATAGATAATATCACTGGAGAGACAAGCATGTCATGAAACAAACAAACAAATCCCACATGTAAACTTGCCCCAATACCTACAACAACCTTCAAAGAAAATCTTTGCTTGAAAGAAGGGGTAAGTTGGTAGATAAAGAGACAAAATGGAGCTACCTAGAGAAGGAAATAATAGATCCAGAATGTAAAAAGAGTAAGTAAAGAGTAAAAAGATTTGGGAAAATGCCAACAAAATTGTGCCTGAGGACTAAAAGCATGGAAACACAAATAACAGAAAAGATTAGCCATTACAGTGAGAAACCTACCGGCAGGAGAAGGATGTGCAAGAAGGTATTTTGGGAAAGACCTTTTGTGAGCTATGTGATACAGTTCACTATTTGTTCTCTTTTCCGGAATGCCTCTAAAACACTCATATCTTTTCTTTTTCTAAAAGATTTATTTTATTTATTAATTCTCCCACCCCCACTGCCGCTTGTGCTCACTGTCTGCTCTCTGGGTCCATTCGCTGTGCATTCTTCTGTGTCTGCTTTTCTTCTCTTTAGGAGAATGGGGAACTGATCCTTGGACCTTCCAACATGGGAAAGAGGTGCTCAATCCCTTGAGCCACCTTAGACTCCTGGTTTGTTGTGTCTCTCACTATCTCTCCTCTGTGTCTCTTTTATGTTGCATCATCTTGTTGTGTCAGCTCTCCGTGCGGTCCAACTCATTTTCACCAGAAGGGCCTGGGAACCGAACTTGGGACCCTCCCTATGGTAGACAGAAGCCCAATCACTTGAGCCATACCCTCTTCCCTCATTTATCTTTTCAAGGCCTTATGAATTCCCATTTGAATTTCTGTTTGGATGTGACTTTGTATTTTACCTTAAGGTAGCCTGCTTTAATTAGGTTAAACAAGAAAAAACAGCAAAGACAGAATTAGGCAAAGGCTAAAGCAGAGAAAAAAATTAGGGGATGCTAGAATTTAAGAAATTGATAATAGAGGAAAGGAAAATTGCAAAGAAACTAAGGATAGAATATTTCAGAGCTGTAGTATCACCTCTACTCTAATAAGAATTCTTTGAATTCACAGAAATTTCGAAACTACTCAGAGTGGAGAGGGGAGCGTGGGAAAATAGCAGAAATGCTAAAGACATTGTTTTGCCCAGTTGAAGACAGTTCAGTACAATTTTAAAGATATCTGACAATAAATAATTCAAGCAAAGATAAACACAGGGTTTAAGGGTCAAGTTGAATTATAATTCTTCATAATCATTCATTCTTCTTTGATGAGGGGACAAAATTTTGAAAAAGCATATTAATGCCTTCAAATATGCCTAACACTAGCTTAATAAAAGTTATACCTATTATTTTTTTAGAAAATATTGAGTCCAGATATTTTTCAGAATTCAGATTTTTGATTCTAGAAAATTAATATAGTACACATAGCATTAGTGGAAGTCTCAGCCAGCAACCCATAATCAAATACTAATATTTCTGTAGCAAAAGGTATGAATGTATACAATATTTGTATAAATAATCAAAGTAGTCTCTCATTAGATTAGATCAGTTCTCATTGCCAAATAAGTTAGGAAAACAAAACAAAAATTTTGTTTTCAGATTCTTTTCAATATTGGAATTATAAATAAAGTATATTGGACTTTGACCAGGACCACTATCAGAGCTATTTCTATAAAAGGCAGATTTATTCAATGTTTCCTACAATTTTTATCTGCATGTATATCCATAGTCATAACAATAATGGATATGAACCTTAAAAATTGTAAGGCTAAATTTTGTTTTTCATACCCTGTTTAAGAAATTAGCAAGGTGATGCAAGATTTCCTAAAAATAATGTAAATATTTTAATACATAAATAATGAAAAATAATACAGAATATTTTAATGGCATAAAACACTCTTGGACTCCACTAAAAATATATTTAACAAAATTATATAAATGTGAGTGTGTATATTAAAAGTGCATAATATAGATATCACTGGATGGTTGAATTAGAAGTAACATGTATTTTCTCTCAACATTTTTCTCTGTTTTCAAAACTTCTACAGTGAATATTGTTGAATATATTTTAGAAAAACTATTTGTTTCTAGGTATATAAAGTGTGCTGCGGAAACTGCAAAGAAGTAGGCATAGGAAGGATTTTATTTCATTGTTGTGATGTGGGTGCTACATTGATAATTCTTCAGCTAAATTGATCAATACTGCATACCCAGGTTGTCATATAAGGAACAACATATGTGGTACATTAATGATAGCTGCAAATCTTTTGACATTGCTTTCCTTGAGATATGGGGACAATTTCCCACCAATTGAATAAGTTGGTCTCACAGATAAACATAACAGCCCAGCGGGACTACCAAGTCTAGGTTAGAAGAAGCCTGGCAGCTTCTTAGTTTCCTTGAATACTCTCTTTCCAGATACTCACCCTTAGGACCATCTCTCTTGGAACCAAACTGTCATGCTGTGAAATGCTCATTAGCCATGGACAGGCCACATGTAGGTCCCAAAACAAAGCTGCTTGTCAACAGCCAGCCATTCACTGTCAGCTATGTATGTGAGCCATCTTGAGTTTTCTAGCCCAGACAAGTCTTCGGTTGATGGTCCGCAGAACTCATAATCAAAATTTTAAAAGAAGAACTGTAGACATGCCTAATTAAATACATGTTGTATTTGCTAAGGGAATTTTTCTCAGCAGTATATTTGAGGTTTCATAATTCACCAAAGATATATGTCACTTTTTCACTGAGTTACTGCTTAGTTTGAGAAAAATTATAAAATGAAACTCAGAAAACTCCTCCAAGGACTATTTATTAATTACTATTCAACTTCATAATTGTACTCATTGTGGAAGATTGAGTTATTTTTCCTTTCAATGGACTTTTGTGCTCTCCTGGCTAAAATCAAAGAAGGGCATGTTTGATAAAAATCTTCTCTGTAAGAATCGGGAAAATGTCTATAGGAGCTCCTGATAAGTTTTTATTCATCTATCACAATTTATTTATTTTTTTTTTTGAAAACAGAACAGAGGGAATGATAATGTAGAGCAAATTGCTTATTTGAACATGGACATACTCAATTCCCAAACTTGGAAGGTGTTTTTACATACCATAGAAATAAGCATATAATCTATTGATCTTCTTCTAACAAGTGGAACTTTCTACCATATTTTGGGCTCCACAGAAAAGGCAAACACAAAAACTTAAAGAGTAACTGTAACAAAATTAATTGAGAATGCAGGTTTGCCTCACAAACTGAAATCCAGATTATCTGAAGAGCTAATCGCTCATACACCTTGAAACTGGATGACTTTGGCTTCCTTTTGCTTTTTGGAATGGAATTTGTCTATCAAATTTGGCTGTAATATATAGTATGAAAACCTACTTTCCCCTATCTAGCCAATGTCTTAGAATCCTAGAATGTGAGAATTGAAAATGACAGAGATTCTCTAGCTCAGTGGGTTTCAAACTCTATTCCAGGGATCCCTACAGGTTTTCATAGCCAAAACTTTTGGACTAGCACTTAATTTTTAAACATATTTGATCCATTTTTTAAAATAAAGTATAAAACTGTGGAAATTAAAAATACAAAAATATTATATTAAAATAATAATAATCAGAGAGTGCCGATATGGAATGTGTGCTGCCACGGTCACTTGTTTTTGGCAAGCATCAGAATTAAGCCCATTCCGTTCTCTGGTCTCTATATTTGTTAGTCACTCTGTCAGGGACAGTTTTCCTCCAGCTCTCTGAATGGATGGCTCCTCTTATAATCCAGTTCTCATTATCTAGTTCTGAGGTCAACTACCAGCTCCTTGGAGAAGCTACCTCTCCCATCTTCAATGAAGTAGCCTGCCCATCCCCAATGTATAAATTGCTATCCTGACTTATTATACTTATAAATCTCACCACCGATTGAAAATGACTTAATCATCTGTTTGACTTATTTTATTTTTCCCACAATAAAGGTAAGTTCTGTGACTCTATACTGGTCCTTTTAGTGGGTATTCCACAAATACTTGCTGAATGAAAGAATGGGTCTGTGTGTGTGTGTGTGTATTCCTAAAACTGTCAGGAATTCATTACTATGTTTGTAGCTCTGCATTACTTAAAATAAAAGAGTAAATGCACAACCAAATTTTTTTAAAAATCCACACTTATATGCCAGAAAATCTTGGAATTTGCTTAGCAATTCTTCACTTAAGCAGGTAAGAAATAGGTTGTAGAATCATGATGAATGCTTAGTAATTTCACATTACAAATTATTTTAGAGTTTCGTATGTTTTAGCTGCCTCTGGTATGACATTTATCTGTATAAGAAGATATAGGAACTATTATGATACTCTTAGTGAGTTAATGCTAAAGGAAAAATATCTGACAATTTTCTAAAACTTCTGGATTAGTTTAACCATACAGCCTATAATTAAAAGTGAGTTGACACCAAACAAAGCAAAACAAAAATCAAATGAACAAAATGAAAAAATAAAACCCGGTACCATTCATAATTATTAATAAATAAAAATTTTACCCCTTACAAAAAAGCCTAACCAAAATACTGAAATAAATCAGATGTTGAGGCAGGGTATCATTCTCACTTATAAAACACTGCAAATGTTTGTGTTTGTGCAGGATAGGATTAAACTTGCCAAAAGAGAGGTTTAGTCCTTGCTGCCAACCCCTGGGAGGTAACCTGTATGTCCTAGGAATGCCCAGCCTGATAAAAGTGTCTGTTTACCTGGAGGCCTTGGGCTACACCAAATAGTCTAAACTAACAATGGGATTGATGGTGGAGAACCTGAGGCCTTGCAGGATGACTTTGACCTGTGGAGGCATTGGAGTCGAAGATCATCCACACTGGTTGTCAACCATGTATACATCACTGATCCCTAATAAAACCTCTGCACGTGAAGGCTTGGCTGAGCTTCTCTGGTTCGCAATGTCGTCACACATCACTACAGGCAGAAGTTAGTGCTGTCTGCATGACTCCACCAGGGGAGGATGCTTGGAAGCTCAGGCACGGAAACCTCTTGGACCCTGCCCAACGTGCCTCTTCCCTCTGGTGATTTTCATCTATATCCTTTCACTGCGTAAACCATAACCGGGAGTATTATGCTTTTTCTGAATCTGGTGAATCCTTCTAGTGAGTTATCAAACCTGAAAGTAGTTTTAGAAACCTCCAAACTTTGCAGTTGGTGTCAGAAGTGAGGGTGGTCTTTGGGATGCCCAAATTCTAGAGTTCAATACTTCACATTCTTTTATTTTAAAACAAGTAAATATTATAACAGGCATAATATTACATGAAAAAATGCTACTTTAAATATATATATATATTTCCTCCTTGGGTTAAAATTACAATGTAATTTTTAAAGAACTCCAAAGCCAAGAAGTTTTAAAAGCATTTTTGTTACCCTTTGATGAGTAAGGACACTTCAAATAAATACACAACAAAATATAGCTTTCTTAAAAGACACATAAATCAATGTTTTTTTTTCTTTTTTAATATATATTAAAATATATAATAAATATATTATTAGAGAAGTTTGATTTGCAGAAAGATCATGGACAAAACAGAGTTCCTGTATACTCATCCCCATTTTTAACATTTTCCTTAGTATGGTACTAAGTCAATGTTTTTTCTAAAGAAATTTCACAAATTCTTGGTATGTTAAGACAACTTGAGATCTGTATGATGACACTATGTTACAAATAACAGTGAAGGTACCACAGGGAGCAAATGATCTGGTATATAGAATTGTGAAAATATTGACTCTGAAACTAGACTTCATAGGTTCAAATCCCATTCCACCACTTATCAGGTTGTGTGACTTTGGACAAGTTGTCTATTCTCTGTATCAGTTTCTTCAACTCTAAAATGTGGATGTCATTCAGAGGATTACATATGTTAACATAGGTAAAGTAATTATCACATTGCCTGGCTTCTAGGAAGTTATATCAGTTTAAGATTTTCTATGAATGTGCACATCATAAAGGATTTAAGGATGATTCTGCCATCTCTTATGACTTCCTTCCTTCCATTCTTCTATGCTTTATTATATAGTAGAGGATCATTCCATTACCTTCAACCTGTCAATATTTGGTGGTATGTTGTAAATAAATATGCATAAGCGTTATGAGGGTGTGGCAAGCACAAGGTCACAGACTGTTGAAACTGATGCAGCTAAGGAATTTATGTAATTAATCATTTGTTTGTTCGTTTGTTATTTCTTTCTTTTTCTAAAAGTTAACCACCTAGATGTTAACTCTGCCTATAGGCAAGAATGGTTTTTTAAAAACATTGTGTCATTAGGTGTAAGACCACATTTGCAGAGAAAAAAGAACAAAGAAGAAGAGGATCTTAGGTCTTATTTTTCAATTTGCAAATAAAAACAAACTTATCCTATCTCTGCAAGTAAGTACCAGACTAAAAGGAATGCAGCTTGGAAAAGGGTCAGAGAAAGCAGAGAGAAAAGGATTTACATTAACTATTCCTTGGTTAATATATAATATCTTTAGTTCTTTAAAACTATTCTGTTATTATTTACCCCATTTTACTTATGAAGCTACTGAAGTACAAATAAGTGGCTGAGCTAGGAATTCAGTTCAGGTGTGTCTGAAGCAAACAGACTTTTTAACAAAGTCATAAGCTTTCTTGGACTAAATTCAGCTTATCTCATTGGCTGAAAGAATTCAGTTTATCTTTCAGTTTCTATGAAGCTGTCTGAATGCAATTGTTTAGTACTGTGGAAGACTTATCTCCCTGGCGATAATGCACCACATGCATCAAATAACTTTTTTATTTCTTTCTGGACCATCATAAATGTAATATCGGGGAGCTTAATCAAATTAATTTTTCTTATTGATAAACTGGGGTGGGGGGAGATAGAGTGTCATAAGGGCCTCTCAGAAATTAAGGGAACAGAGTTCATTTCTAACATCTTAAAAAGGAACTTTATAGATGCATATGTCTGTAACTGGAGAATGATTGGAAGCAATAGATGGAATCAATTTTAAAAAGTTTAATTATAGGATTAAGTTTCTCTTTAAATCACAATGAAAATATTTGAATATAGTCAGGATCAGAAGTTTGATGAAATGGAGTGGTGTATTCTTCCCAGATCAGTTTTTATTCTGAAGGAATAAACTTGAATTCCTCCCCAGAGATCAGTATTTAGAAACTCCATTTTGACACCACCAGATTTTGGATGTAATTGTTTGTGGTGTTTGTGTGTGTGCAATGTTTTCATGTGCGTGTGTGTGTAGTCACTGCTATAATAGTAAGTAAAAGACCTCAGGCTAGACCAGTCATTCCTGAACTTGAGTTTAGAAATTGTTAATGTGATATTGTGGGGCAATAAGTACTCAGTGAAGATTTAATATAGTTGTTTTGAGGATGAAGATAATATGGAAAAAAATAAGAACAATTATTATTTGTTAGCCGCATAGTACATGCCAGACACTCTCTTAATCACCATATATACATCATCTCGTTTAATCTTCACAGTATTCCTGCCTGTTAGTTACTATTAGTATGGTTATTTTATAAACAAGGATAATAACTCTTAGAGGGTATGAGTTGACCAAGATCACACAGCTAAATTAGAAGCATTCGATGAATTTTAGAGATTACTACTATTAATATAATTCTATGGAAATAAAATATTCATTATTATTATCATCAGTATTGTTTCATCAAAGGGTAAAACAGTTGAGGTAAATTCCACCCTATCCCAATAACTGGTCTGTGAAAAATTTAAAGGAACATCCAATTTAGTCCTATTTTCTTTTTAACAAAATAAAGTCAAGTCCAATTCATTTCAGATAGCAGCAAGTTTACAGTGTATTCTTTTTAATACACATTCAGTCATTAAAGTATAATTTTCTCATTTTCTGAAAGATAAGAACTGCTATAGGCATTTTGGATCTTTTCAAAGAAACAGCTTTTGGTTTCATTTTTTTTTTTTAATTTTATTATGTTCAATTCTTAATTATATTCTTCCTTCTGCATGCTTTTGGTTTAATTTGCTCCTCTTTTTCTAGTTTCTTAATATAAAAGCTTAGGTTACTGATGGGAGACTTCCTTCTTTCCTCATGTAAACATTTAATGCTAGACATTTTTCTCTGAGCTGAATCTCATAAATTCTGAATTGTAGTACTTTCATTTTCATTAATTTCAAAATATATTTTTTAAAATTTTTCTTGAGGCTCCTCTGACTAATGGATTCTTTAGGAGCATGTTGATTAATAACCTAATATTCAGGGATTTTCCAGTTATATTTCTGTTATTGATTCCTAGTTTAACTCCATTTTGGCCTGAGAACACAATTTGTATTATTTCTTTTCCTTTATCCATATCCTTTAAATGTGTTAAGGTTTGTTTTATGGCCACATAATTTGTACACTGGGGAATATTCCACATGAACTTCAGAAAAAAACAACAACATTATTCTGCTTGTTGTTGCATGGAAAGCTCATTCGATAAGTACCAATTAACATCAATTTGGTTTATAGTGTTATTCAGATAATTTACAATCTTACTGATTTTCTGCCTACTTGTTCTATCATATGCTGAAAGAGGAGTGTTGCCATCTCCAACTCTATTATGGATTCATCTATTTCTCCTTTCAGTTCTATCAGATTTTGTTTCATGCAACTTGAAGCTCTCTTATTAGGTGTACCTAATAACCTAAATAGGATTATTATGTCTTCTTGGAGAACTGACTTATTTATCATTACACAATGCCTTTCTCTTTCTTTACCTCTGATACTATTCCTTGTTCTGAAATCTATCATGGAAAACATAGACAACTGTTAAGCAGCCATCACCTAGACCTCACCTAACTCCATCTCCTTCTCTGGGGTAATCACAAACAAGCACAAAGCAGTCATCCTCCAGCCTTCTGCCTCTTTTTCTATTGTGTGCCATTCCACAACCTGGGGAGATATGAAGTCTAATGAAAAAGAAGCCTGGCCAGACATTAAATAGGGAACCTGGGAACAAGCAGCCCCAGATGCTTAACATAACAGAAATTTTTAGTGAAAGTTCCCCTCCTCCTGAGGTAGATAAAGACCACATTCAATCAGTGTAGATTTGTCTCTCTCTTCCCATGCAAAGTGGGGTGTGTGCAGATCCTGACCTGGAGAAGTTTTCAGCTGCCCTGGGAGACCAGCCATGATGGGACTTCTTCCCCTGCTCATTTGGAAATTTTGTACTATGTTAGGAACAAATAGATTATTTGCCCTTTCTGAACTCCTTATACTGTCCAAGTAAGAAAGAGATCATTTGTTCAAAGTTTCTGTTGTGTCCTGAACCTATGTTCCCATGATGCACCTTGTTCCACATCTACTTAATCTCATATTAATATAGATGCTTCAACTTTCTTTGGATTAGTGTTTGCATGGTGTATCTTTTTTCATACATTTACTTTGAACCTATTGATGTCTTTTTTTTTCTTTTTTTGACTATTTTGTACATAAATAATTGAATTTATAAACAATTAAAAAGTAAAAAGTAAACACAGATGAATAAATATATACATTTCTCAAATATATGGGATTCATATAACTTTTTTTTTTTTAATCATACAATGTGTTCCACATTATATTTGGTTCATAGTAACGCATTCATACAGTATTTGTCCTTTTGTGTCTGGCTTGCTTCACTCAACATAATGTCCTCCAGGTTCATCCATGTTGTCATATGCTTTACAACTTTATTTCTTCTTACAGCTGCATAATATTCCATCGTGTGAATAGGCAACTGTTTATTTATCCATCCTTCTGTTGATGGACACCTGGATTATTTCCAACTTTTGGCAATGGTGAATAACGTTGCTATGAACATCGGTGTGCAGATGTCGGTTCATGTCACTGCTCTCAGTTCTTCTGGGTATATACCCAGTAGTAGTATTGCCGGGTCATGTGGCAAGACTATATTCAATTTATTTAGGAACTGCCAAACAGTCCTCCATAGTGGCTATACCATTCTGCATTCCCACCAACAGTGAAGAAGTGTTCCTACCTCTCCAAATCCTCTCCAACACTTGTAGTTCCCTGTCTTTTTCCTAGTGGCCATTCTGATAGGTGTGAAATGATATCTCATTGTAGTTTTGATTTGCATTTCCCTAATCATGAGTGATGTTGAGCATTTCTTCATGTGTTTTTTGTTTGTTTGTTTGTTTGTTTTTTGCCATTTGTATTTCTTCTTTGGAGAAATGTCTATTCAAGTCTTTTTTTAATTGGTTCATTTGTCATTTTATTGTTGAGATGTAACATCTCTTTATATATCCTGGATATTAAACCCTTATCAGATATGTAATTTCCAAATATTTTTTCCCATTGAGTTGGCTGCCTTTTCACCCTTTTGACAAAGTCCTGTGAGGTGCAAAAGTGTTTAATTTTTAGGAAGTCCCATTTATCTATTTTTCCTTTTGTTGCACATGCTTTGGGTGTAAGGTCCAAGAAACCACCACCTACTACAAGGTCTTGAAGATGTTTCCCTACATTTTCTTCTAGCAGTTTTATGGTCCTGGTTTTTATATTTAGATCTTTGATCCATTTTGAGTTGATCTTGTATAGGGGGTGAGATAGGGGTCCTCTTTCATTATTTTGGTTATAGATATCCAGTTCTCCCAACACCATTTGTTGAAGAGACTGTTTTTTTCCCATTAGCACGGACTTGGTAGGTTTGTCAAAAACCAGTTGACTGTATAAGTGAGGGTTTATTTCTGTGTTCTCAATTCTATTCCATTGATCGATGTGTCTATCTTTATGCCAGTACCATGCTGTTTTGATCACTGTAGTTTTGTAATATGTTTCAAGTTCAGGCAGTGAAATTCCTCCCATGTTGCTCTTCTTTTTAAGATTGCTTTTGGCTATTTGGGTGCACTTACCCTTCCAGATGAATTTGGTAATTGCCTTCTCTAATTCTGTAAAGTAAGCTGTTGGGATTTTGATTGGTATTGCATTGAATCTATAAATCAGTTTGGGTAAGATTGACATCTTCACAATATTTATTCTTCCGATCCAAGAACACGGAATGTCTTTCCATTTGTTTAGGTCTTTTTAAATTTCTTTTAGCATTGTTTTGTAGTTTTCTGCATATAGGTCCTGTACTTCTTTGGTTAAAATAAAATATTAGGTATTTGAGTCTTTTTGTTGCTATTGAAAATGGAATTTTCCCCCTGATTTCCTACTCAGGTTTTTTAGTACTAGTGTACAAAAACATTACTGATTTTTGCATATTGATCTTTTATCCTGCCACTTTGCTGAAATCATTTATTAGCTCATGTAGATTTGTCATAGATACATCAGGATTTTCTAAGTATAGGATCATGTCATCTGCAAACTGAGAGTTTTACTTCCTCTTTTCCTATTTGGATGCCTTTATTTATTTATTTTTTTCTTGTCTAATTGCCCTAGCTAGAACTTCTAGTACAATGTTGAATAACAATGGTGACAGTGGGTATCCTTGTCTTGTTCCCGATCTTAAAGGAAAAGCTTTCAACCTTTCCCCATTGAGTATGATATTGGCTGAGGGTTTTTCATATATGTCTTTTATCATATTGAGGAATTTTCCTTTTATTCCTATCTTTTGAAGTGTTTTTATCAAAAAAGGATGCTGGATTTTGTCAAATGCCTTTTCTGCATCTATTGAGATGATCATGTGGTTTTGTTCTTTCAATTTGTTAATGTGGTGTATTACATTTATTGATTTTCTTATGTTGAACCAGCCTTGCATACCAGGAATAAATCCCACTTGGTCGTGATGTATAAGTTTTCTGATATGCTTTTGGATTCGATCTGCAAGTATTTTGTTGAGAATTTTTGCATTTATGTTCATTAGAGAGACTGGTCTGTAATTTTCTTTTTTTGTAGAATCTTTATCTGGCTTTGGTATTAGGGTGATTTGGCTTCCTAAAATGTATTGGGTAATTTTCCTTCTTCTTCAATTTTTTGGAAGAGTTTAAACCGGATTGGTGTTAATTCTTTTTGAAATACTTGGTAGAATTCATCTGTGAAGCCATCTGGTCCTGGACTTTTCTTTGCTGGGAGATTTTTGATGACAGATTCAATCTCCTTAAATGTGATTAGTTTGTTAAGTTCTTGTATTTCTTGTAGCATTAGTGTAGGTTAGCTGTGCATTTCTAGAAATTTGTCCATTTCATCTAGGTTGTCAGTTTGTTGGCATATAGTCTCTCATAATATTCTCTTATGATTCTTTTTATTTCTGTGGGGTCATTTGTAACTTCCCCCCTTTCATTTCTGATTGTATTTATTTGCATCTTCTTTCTTTTTTTCTTTGCTAGTCTAGCTAGGGGTTTGTCAATTTTACTGATGATCTTCTCAAAGAACCAGCTTTTGGGTTTGTTGATTTTCTCTATTGTTTTTCTGTTCTCATTTTATTTCTGCTCTAATCTTTATTATTTTTTTCCTTCTGCTTGCTTTGGGATTGGTTTGCTGTTCTTTTTCTAGCTTCTCTAGTTGTTCAATTAAATCTTTGAGTTTAGCTCTTTCTTGTTTTTTAATATAGGCATTTAGGGCTATAAATTTCCCTCTCAAGACTGCCTTCGCTGTATCCCATAAGTTTTGATACGTTGTGTTTTCATTTTCATTTGTCTCAATATATTTACTGATTTCACTTGCAATTTCTTCTTTGACCCACCAATTACTTAGGAGTGTGTTGTTCAGTCTCCACACATTTGCAAATTTACTTTTTTTCCTGTCTATTATTGATTTCTAGTTTCATTCCATTATGATCTGAGAAGGTGCTTTGTATAATTTCAATCTTTTTATATTTATTGAGAGCTGAATTGTGACCTAACATGTGGTCTATCCTGGAGAAAGTTTCATGGGCACATGAGAAGAATGTATAACCCACTGAGTCTGGATGCAATGTTCTGTATATGTCTGTTAGGTCTAACTTGTTTATCATATTGTTCAAGTTCTCTGTTTCCTTGCTGATGTTCTGTCTAGTTGTTCTATCTAATGATGTGAGTGGGGTGTTGAAGTCTCCAAAAATTATTGTAGAAATGTCTATTTCTCCCTTTAGTTTTGCCAGAGTTTGTCTCATATATTTTGGGGCACTCTGGTTAGGTGTGGAGATATTTATGACTGTTACATCTTCCTGGTGGATCGTCCTTTTTATTAATATATAATGGCCTTCTATATCTCTTATAGCTTTTTTGCATGTAAAGTCTGTTTTGTCTGATATTAGTATATTTACCCCTGCTCTTTTCTGGTTACTATTCATTTGGAATATCTTTTTCCAACTTTTCACTTGCAGTCAGTTTGTATCCCTGGGTCTAAGGTGAGTTTCTTGTGAGCAGCATATGGATGGCTCAAGTTTTTTTGTCCATTCTATCAGCCTGTATCTTTTGATTGGGGAATTTAATCCATTCACATTCAATAATGTTACTGTAAATGCACTATTTACTTCCTCCATTTTATTCTTTGGTTTTCATATGTCATCTTGTTTCTGTCTCTATTTTTACTCTTTTGGTTATCTTTTCTGCTATTCTTTCTTCTATATTCTCCTCCAAGCCTCTCTCTCCTGTCTTTTTCTTTCAGGTTCTAAGGTTTCCTTTAATATTTCCTGCAAAAGTGGATTCTTTTTTGCAAACTCTCTTAGTTTCTGTTTCTTTGTGAACATTTTATATTAACCTTCATATTTGAAGGACAGTTTTGCTGGATAAAGAATTCTCGGCTGGCAGTTTTTCTCTTTCAGTTTCCTAATTGTATCATACCACTGTCTTCTCATCTCCGTGGTTTCTGAAGAGAAATCTGCACTAAGTCTTATTTGACATCCCTTGTACATGATCGTTTGCTTCTCTCTTGCTGCTCTGAGAATTTTCTCTTTCTCTTTAACATTTGACATTCTGAGTAGTATGTGTCTTGGACTAGGTCTATTTGGATTTATTTTGATTGGGGTACGGTGTGCTTCTTGTACATGTAAGTTCATTTCTTTCATGAGAGTTGGGAAATTTTCAGCTATTATTTCCTCAAATACTCTTTCTGCCCCCTTTCCCTTCTCTTCTCCTTCTGAAATTCCTATGACATGTATGTTGTTGCGTTTTTGTGTTGCAATTCAACTCTCTGAGCCCCTGCTCAATTTTTTCCATTATTTTCTCTCTGTGTTCTTTTCTCTCTTCAATTTTAGCTGCTCTGTCTTCAGTATCACTTATTCTTTATTTTATCATTTCTAGTCTGCTGTTGTATGCTCATATGTGTTTTTGACCTTAATATAGGCAAATTGTGTCTTTCATTCCCATGAGCTCTGTCACTTTTCTGTTCAAGATTTCAAATTCTTCTTTGCGTTTGCTCAATGTCTTCTTTGATGTCATTTATCTCTTTAACTTTATTGCCTTTCAACTCATTAATTTGATTTTGAAAATTTGTGCTCATCTCACTGATTGGTTTTCTCAAATTCTGCATCTCATCTGGGACTTTGATGTATTCCTTTTCTTGGGCCATGTCTTCTATTTTCTTAGTTGGCTCATAATTTTTTGCTGGTGTTTAAGCATCTGGTTAGGATGTAGTTTACTCAGATGCTCAATCTCTTTCTCTTTGATAGGGGTTTAGTGGCAGGAGGCTGTGAGTTACCACAGCTCTTTGATTTTTGGCTCAGCCTGGATTGTTAGGATTGTCCTGCTGGTTGCTCAAAACTGGGCAGTGGACCAAGTAATTGGTTGTAGAGTTGCTTCCTAGGGCCTTGGGCAGGGAGGCTATAGAGGCCAGGAAAAGCCTTTCCTACTTATTTTTAATTTTCTTATGTGCACTTCCTTGGTCTGCCAGGAGATGGCACTCTTTGGAAGCTCTCAATGCATACCTGGTTGGAGTGTATTTGTTGCAGCACAGACTAGATCGATGTGATAGAGCTTCCTGTCTGGAGGCTAAGAGCCTTGTAATTCAAACTTTCTGAGACAATTCTCCAGTCTTCTCTGGCAGCCCCCTCCCTTTTTCCAGCTAGGAAATATTTCCACTCCCCTCTGAGTCCTCAACAATCAGTCCCTGTTAGTAGAGGAGGAGAATGGGAGGTTTGTATATCTTTAGCTCCTTGCAGGCTCCAAGGCAAACAATGGCGCAGCCCCACCCGGCCTGTAAGGGCTCTCCGGACACAGCAGTCCAAACCTGCGAGTCAAAAGCCGAGTCAGCCCCAGGCTCTCTCTCCCCTCTCCTGTGGAGTCCTCAACAATTAATCCAAGCTAGGAAAGAGGGGGATTGGGAGAGTTGGATTTCTCCAGTCCTTCGCTGGCTCCCAGGGCAAACCACCATGTGGTTCCACCTGGCCTGGAAGGGCCCGTGGGGCACCGCAGACCAAATTTGTGGGTCAGAAGCTGTGTCTCTCTCCCCTTTCCTGGGGTGGTAGATCCTTGGAGCCCCCTTCGTCTGTAGTTGCAGACCCAGAGGCCCAAGAATTCTAAAGAGTTTTTAGTGTGAGGAAGTGTGCCAGCAGCAGCAGCCGCTGCTGGTTCCAACTCACGGTTCTGTCATCGTGATTTTCCTCTTTTGTCCCTCTCTCCTCTGGGTGGTGTGCAGCCTTCACGTGCTGTCCTAAACCCTACAAGATCTTTTTCGGGGCTGTTTCAGCCCGTCCTCTAGCTATTTTTCTGGAGAAGAGATTCCCATGTCTTACTAGTCCTCCATCTTCCCAGAAGTCTCCCTAGTGATGTCATTATTCTTGTGAAGCAGATTTCTTTTCGGTAGCATATAGGTGGGTCTTACATTTTTATTCAATCTAATGATTTCTGTTTTGGTAATTGAGATGTTTAGGCCAGTCATATTTAATGTGAGTACTGAAGTAGTTGAACTAAAATATGTATGTCTAGCTGTTCTCTGTTCCATCTTTTTATCCCTCTTTATGCCTTTTCTTGGGATGTATGTGCATTTTTGTATTATTACATTCTATCTCCATTACTGACTTAAAAAAATTAGTAGCTCCCCTAATCTTTACAATGTACTTCTTAAATAAATCAAAGTATTTCTTCAAAAAATATTATACTGCTTCACATATAGTAATGACCTAACAACAGTATATTCTCCATTGCTTCCTCCTACTTTTAACTATTATTGCCATATATTTTACTTTTACATATGCTATAAACCCCAAATACTACCAGTTTTAGCTTTAGACAATTGGTTATCTTTTAAGCAATTAAAAATAGTAAAAAGAAACAAATTATTTATTTTATCTTCATTTATTCCAATTAGAACATTTTTTCTTTGTGTAGATCCATGTTTCTCTCTGCTATCATATTACTTCTCCCTGAGGAACTACCATTAATGTTTCTTATAGAGTAGATCCGCTGGCAATAAATTCTCTTCATTTTTGTTTGCTCTGAAAGTATTTCTCTTTCATGTTTGAAAGATATTTGGACTGAATATAGAATTCTGTGTTGACTTCTATTTCTTTCAACATTTAAATATTTCACTCTATTGTCTTCAGGACTGCATAGTTTCTGATAAGAAGTTTGCTATGATTCTTATAATTTATTCCTCCTTTTTCATAGTTTTTATTTTCATCTGTGGTGCTTTCAGGTTGTTTTTATCATATTTTATTTTTAGCAATTCAAATATGATTTGCCTAGATATGGATTTTTTTAAACCATGCTTGGTGTTATCTGAGCTTCTTGGATCTGTAGTTTGGTATCTATCAATTATTAATTATGAACAATTTTCAGTCATTATTTTGTCAGTATTTCTTCTGCTCTGAATTCTTTCTCTTCTTCTTCTGTGATTCCAGTTACACATGTTAGACTGTTTGATTTTATTCCCACAGCTCTTAGATGATCTGTTCTTTTTCACTCTTTATATTTCACTTCGGATGATTTCTTTTGGCCTGTCTCTAAGTTCACTGATTCTTTCCCGTTTGTGTTGTGTCTACTGATGAGCTCTTTAAAGACATTCTTCATAGCTGTAACTGTTTTTCTTTCTAGCATTTCCATTTGATTTTTTTCTTACATTTTGCATTTGTCTGCTAACATACCACACTTGAATTTGCATGTTGTCTACCTTTTCTATTAGTGATTTTAACCTATTAATCATAGATACTTCAAATTACCTTTCATTCCTTTATTCTTGTGAATCAGATATATACAGTCAGTAGATAGCGTATAGGTGGGTTTTATTTTTGTGTGTGCCAAATCTGACTCCAGTTATATGGACTTCTTTGTCTCTGTGGAGTACATTATTTTTTCTTGTCTTTACATGTGCCTTATAATTTTTTGTTGAATGTTGAGTAGATTGTGTAGAAGAGTAAAGACTGAGATAAATAATTTGTATTCTGGGAAATTGGCATGCCTTTTCTTCTGCTAGGCCTTTAGTGTAGAGTTTTATATTAACTCCTAGTCAGGAGATAGGCTAAGCTTGAGATTTGTTGTTGCTATGGTTACTCTCCATCTACCATAAGGTTCAAGTTGCTCTTGAGATGTCTTGTGTTTAGGGCAGGGACAGGTTTTCCAGAGCATTTTAACCAATGTCTCCTTGAATCCCCTTTTAGGACTTCCATTTATGCTGTGCCTCAGTGAGAGTCTGTCTCTTGTCTCTTCCAACTCTGCAGGCATTCTTACATTATTCCTTGCTCTTTAATGCTGCTTAGCCTGATGAGGGTAGAGGGTAGCAAGGGAAGCCTTCCCCAATAATCTTATTAATCTTCAGTCTTGGGCAGTGTGGTGGTTTGGAGCTTTATGTACCACAGAAAAATTTGTTCTTAACTTAATTCACTCCTGTAGGTGTGAATCCAATTGTACATAGGACTTTCTTTTTTTTTTTTTTTTTTTTTTTTTTGAGGTACCCAGTGCCAGGGATTGAACCCGGGACCTTTGTATGTAAGAACCCAGAACTCAACCACTGAGCCACATTGGCTTCCCTGAGTTGGTTTTTTCATATGTTTTGCTTGTTGTTTGTTTTTGTTTTTTCAGGAAGCACTGGGAACCAAACCCAGGACCTCTGATGTGGGAGGTGGGAGCTCAACCACTTGAGCACATCCACTCCCCCACAGGACCTTTGGATGAGGTTACTTCAGTTAAGATGTGACCCAGCCCAATAAGAATGAGTCATAATACTGGAGTCCTTTATAAGCAGAATGAAACTCAGACAGGAATAGAAAGCCAAGAGGGAGCTGCCAAAAGCTGAATATCAAATGAACCCAGAAGAGAAGTGAGAGACCTAGAGGCGCTGCCAAGCTAAGGACCAAAGAGCACCAGCAGCCAGTCTCAGAACACCAGTCTTCAGGAAGAAAGCATCACCTTGATGATGACTTGATTTGGACTTTTTCCCAGCCTCAAAACTGTGAGCTAATAAATTCCCATTGTTTAAATGCAACCCATTTTATGGTATTTGCTTGAGCAGCCAAGGAAAACTAGAACAGGCAGGCACCGTGCTCCTGGTATCAGGGGTGTGGACTTCTTACTGCTCTTGATCTTCCTACTACTGTAGTTCATCCTGCATATTTTCCTGCCCCTCCCATAGGGATAGGTATTCTTTTTCATCTTTCTTTTCCCTAGTGCTCTGAGGGTGACAATTTGTGTTGCTCTTTGCCCTCAGATAAAAGATTTTTTTTTCATGAGGGGATGGAGAGCAGAGTCTGGGTAGAATTTTGTGTACCAACCATAGCAGCTGCTGTTTCACCATGAGAGAACCTTTCTCAGGATTTTTTCCCAATCTTCTCTGTGAGCAAATATTGGAATTTGAGGTAATAAAGCCTGCAAGACAGTATAAATGCACTCCATATCCACCACCCCTAGGGTTGAATGCTTTCCTGCCAGTCAACACTTCACATTTAACAATCAATCAACTATTCTTGCTGAACTTTTCTTGTTGATGTCTGGCCTTGTATGCTCCAGGTAAGTAAATCCTCCCATTCTATGTTCACCTGCAGACACCTGTCTTTCCCAGACTTCCTGCTGGTTGGTTGACCTGAGACTCCAGCTCAATGATGGTTTCAAGAAAAGTCCTGAACTTGCACTTTACCTGGCATTTTCTTGTTGCAATGGTTGAAGCAGTGCCACTTCAAGCTCTCTACTGTGGTTGACATTATGTGAAGTACAGAGATAAAGAAGCTACAATAATGCTTAGTAAAGATGTGTGCCCTAAAAGGAGGAAAAGGACACAGTCAAAATAAAATAATAACATGAATTTTGACCTCAGAAGTTCCTAGAAAAACAGCCCAAAATACCTCAGGAAAGCAATGACATTCAGGCTTGTCCTCCAAAGATATGGGATTTCAATACATGGAAATATGGTGAGCACATTCTAGGAGAAAGTAATGAAATGAATAAAAGCTGAGTTAAGAGTGTTCAAAAGGTCTCTCTTTAGCTGGAGTGAGGGCCCAGGAAAGAGTGAAGTGGAAATAAGGCTAGGAAAGGGATGTGGTGCCATATTATATAGAACTTCATATACCAGGCAAAAATCATTTCAATTCTTTATGTCTATAACTACACACAAGACCTTCCCAAAGTCTTATTTTATAGTGTGCAGAAGGCTTATTTCATTGCTAGAACCAGTCTGCAAATCCAAAGATGTTTGAACATTCCAAGAAGGTAGAGGAAGGTGGAGGTGTTTACCTGTCTACACAAGACTCAATGTTCGACGTACAGATAAATACCTGAGCTTTGCAATTGAAGTCCTTGGCTGACCATATTCTGACTGCATACCAAGTGCATTTTTAAAGTATTCATTGCCCACCCCAGTAGACTTCTGGGCTGAATCTCATGCCTTCCATATGTTCAGCACATACATTAATAGGGCGATAATCCTTCATGCAGAGGCTACTGCTGTTACTTGTTCTTATCTGTGTAATCATGCATAACTGTCCAAACGAGGTAGAAAAGCTTTGTTCCTGCACTTATTCAAGCATATAATAGAGTTCTAGTGAGTTAAAGCAGGCTCTTGCTTAAAGTACCATCTTGTTTTCTTGAAAGAGTTCAGCCAGTCTTTTTGTACACATTGGTCAACAGGCTTATGCAGCCTAGAATGTATGAAGTTATATTTAAGGTTTCTTCAAGTCATCAACAGGGGGTATCAGTTCCTATGCCCCACAGCATTGCCCAAGGGCCACCACCTCCCTTTGCCTGCTAAGGAGAATGAAATGCTTCCTTAGGGAATCAAAAGGACCATGATTTAGTAAGTAAGAGATGCTTATTTATTCCATCTGCCTTTTGCATTAAGGCTTTACTGTGCCTAAAAAGTTCTGTTAAAAAGAAAGCTCAGGAGTGGTAACATTTAAACAATAAAATGTCTCCTGGTGCTTAGTTTATTATCATAGATTGCAAGCTGTTTTCTCCCTCAACTCACCTGAGAAATGATAATAACTCTCATTGAAACCAGAGGCTTCATAATTATATAATGGCAATAATGAAATAGGAGGAGGGGAGGTAAAAGAGGGAGAATTATAAAATTATACCTAAAGCATTTATTGTTTATCATGTGCTAGATCCTTTTTCTAATTAATTTCAAATATTGTCAGTGGAGCCTTTCCATTAATTTTATATGTTAGGGAATGTTAATATTACCATTTCAATGGATTAATGATTGAAAATATTAATGTTTTCTTAAAATCACATATCAGTGAGTAGTAAAATCTGAAGGTACACATCTATTTTATAATTCCACAGACCATAGTTTTAGTCATCATGTTATTCTGCATCCCATTGGGAAAAGAAGCATACTACAAAAAAGCTTTTTAGGCTATTGATACATCGGAATCAATAATGAGAATTATTGTTCATGAGAATACTTCACCCAATGTTGTCAAGAGGGGGAATGCAATGGTCTTCATTACCGGCCAGATGCCAGAGGAGGGACTAGAATATAAAAAACCTGCACTTTCCAGTTCCCAATTTGACTAAAGATTGGCAGCCACATTCTTCCTTTTGCTTGTTAGGCACCATTTAAAATTTTATCTTCAAGAAGAGTGATATGTTGAGGTGTTAGTATAGACAAAATGGAGTAAAATTAAATGAGACCTCACCAAAAAAGGTACCTCCATGTTAGCTTGTTTGGCCAGATATCAGTTTCCTTTGCAGGGTGTATTTTTACTGAGTTTTAATACTTAATTTCAGAGAAATGAAGCACTTCATGAATCATGGAACATGGGGAAGACAGTGAAGTTAAGGTAGTGCCCTTCTTCACATATATGAATCAAAAAACAAATTTAGTAAGTAAGACTACAGATAATCCTATGATCCAGGGTGATTAACCCAAATGATAAATAACCCCTGAAGTTTGAGAAATTCTGATTGATCATTGTAATGAGAAGTAAAGAACTCTGTAAAAATTTATGTACATTCTAAGCATAATGAAAACCATCTATCTATTTACTCGCCAAGGTAATCTAAATCTGTTTGGCATTTTGGAGTGTACCCAAATATTTGGTGCTATTGACTTCAAAACAAAATTGAGCTTGTTTTCAAGGGAAAAAAAAAAATGAAGCATTTGAAGGACTATCACTCTTGTCATCATTATCATCATCATAAGTACAAATATCTAGGCTGTGTGCTATTACACATTTTGCAACAGAAGATTTGACACTTTTTCAGATTTTTTCCATAATTAAATATTTTTCTCATTATGAAATGTTCAATGCCAGAAATGCAAAACATACTTTTTTTTAAAGGAAAGAGACAGAGAGAGAGGAGAAAGATAAATATTTATGTAATTGGGCAAATAGCATTATTGATTGTTTCAGTTATGAATGCAGGCGAAACTGTATCCAGGCACTCAGTCTAAGTCCTCTGGAGCTCTCACACCTCCCTTCTCTCTCTTCCATGCCTTTCTGATAATACCTCCCATCATGCCTGTACCTCCCTCCCCATTGCCCTGCTCATCCCTGTTTGATTTGATTTACTGACATGTTCTAGTGAAACAGAATAGAAAACATGTTCACTAGGACTTACAAGATTACATAGTTCTTACAGTTTTGACTTCCAAAGGAGATGAACCATCTCTCTCTTAGGGTTATCATAAATTCTGGAAACATGGATGCTGGTGAGCTGTGCTTGAGATGGAGTCCACTCAGTGTTCAGTGAAGACAGAGCTTTCTGAAGGTGTCATGTGACTACTTATATGGCAGGGCATGTAGATCATTGAAAAAAAGCCCTTCCAGAATCATCTGGGATGGGCAGATCCCAAACGCAGAGCTTCAGCACAGGAAATTTAAATTCTTAACCATCTATTATAACTAAGTGAGGCAGTCCCTTATAATTAATTTATTTCTTCTTGGAGTTGTTACACCCATCTACAGTTGTTGCATAAATGTTTATATTTAGTAAATAAGTCCTTAAACTGTTTCTTGCTAGCTACTTAAAAGTCAGGTATTATAATATATGCTAAGAATATAAAAATTTGGAATAACATAGCCTTTGTCCTCAAGAAGCTTATTTACTCTAAGGGAAGACAGATATTATGAATGTTTTATATCCTATGCTTAAAGGAGCATCAACTCTAAGCCATATCATCAATGTGATGATAATCGGGGGAAAATTAAAAAACGCCAACATGTTAAATGTAGAAAGCAACCCTAAAATGCTTCCCAATGAAATGTACATTTTCCCACATTTTAATACAGTAAATCCAAAATAATACTGTAAACAATAAGAAATAAAACACATTTGTAAATCTTCTTTGGGAGTATATTATAGCAAACAAATAATTCTTCTAGTTTAATCCAGAAAGACTGCCCAGTGGAGTCTTCCTATGTGATATGCATGGGAAATTTGGAGAAACAAGAGGAAGTACATCATAGACACCCAGAAATCTTGATATAAGTACATTTTGTTTAAAAAAGAACAAAATCAATATAAAGAAATTACCGACCAATAATAAAGATTAAAGGAATGATTCATTTCTGATGTCTCTTAAAATCAAAGAGATTATCAGGAAGCACTAATTATGAGGAAATAAAGGACAAGGCAAGAGTACCTCTTCAATGATGAAAATGGGCAAGCTAGATCTCCACATTTCTAATTTATCTCAATATGCCATCCCCAGGAGACTATTTCTTTTCGATTAAAAGTCTCTCTCTTTCTAAGTTAAATTGAGCAATGAGCAAAATTTATGTTGGATTTTATGAGATAGGATTTTTAAACTTCTCTCTTAATAGGAAATGACTTTTTTGATATTGATTCCACATTTTAATGTTTTGGGCCTTTGTGAGCATAAAACGTCCAGCTTATTTGAACACTTAGTATTTGGGGGCTTACTTCAAATGATAGTGAGTGGGAAGATGGGATGTGTAGCTATTTGACCTCTTTAGAATGCATACAGCAGTGTGGATCAGTAAGACTAATAGATTTAGAAAAGCCATCTGAGGATAAGGAAGAGTCTCTGATGAAAAGCTTTATGTTTTTGTGCTAATGTCAAGAATAAGTTCATCAAAAAATAAATAAATAGATAGATAAATAAATATGTAAGCATCTTACTGAAACCAAAACCAAAACAAGACAAGGCATTTTGGCTTTTCCCAAGACTCCAAAAGCCATTTCACATTTGCAAGGGAAGCAGAAACTGACACCCCTCCATTCACCATAATGCAAGTGTGTTTACTAAACATGATGACAAAGAGGCAACTCCATCTCAGAAATAAATGCAGTGCATTGTGCTATCTGACAGTGTTCTCCATGTACATGATATTTTATGTATGAAAATTACACAGGGAACAATTGCACATCTGCTTTTGTGTTCTTATAAATAATGAAAGGGAACTATTTCTTGTTGATGTAGCCTCTCATGAATTTACTTGGGTCAAACCAATTGTGATCCAATTCTTCAAAGTTTCAAAGGCAAGCCTTCCGCTCCAGTTGTGATATGAAATATTTATGGGATTGGCTAGGGGAAAGGAGGCTTGCTTATACTTAGTTCCATGAGTAGTGAACCTATGAGCCAATCCACTAGCAAGGTCTATTTTGTTGTCCAATGAAAGAGAATGTTGACCTGGGATCTGTTTTCTAGATGAATGTGTCAATTGCTTCCTTCTCACTGACATCCTCTCACCAGGGAACTAAGATGTTGTGATAGGATTTTCTCCGAAATTCCATTAGAGCAGGTGTTCATAACAAGGGGTCCATGAGCTTGAATTGAATTTCAAAAAAAACATTATTCTTGTGGGAACGTGTTGGTGCCGGTGTGATATATTTATCAAATAATACACAGTATAGTGTGGACTTAATAAGGGGTCTGTGGTTTTCACCTGACTGGCAAAGGGATCCGTGGAACAAAAAAGGTTAAGAACCCCTGCATTAGAGTATTAGATTATGTCTAGTGGAATAGCCTCCTTACAAGCATTCAGCTTTATCCCATCAAAAAATAATTTAGAAACAAAATGGAACTTTAAGGATCATGATGTCCTGTGGGTTCCCTGGAGCTTTGAACTTTCGAAAATATGTCTTAGCAGCATTTGGTAGCACCCTGACAGACTGATGAGCCTCGCAGCATCTTTTCCAGTTCAACAAAAGCAACTCAGATGTAACATGTATAATATATTGGATTCCCATTAATTTTTCACTTGAAGATCATTTCCATGGCTTTGCAAAGTTTGAAACCAACCAACCAAGATCTCATGAAGCACAGAGAAGTGAAAGACTTTCTGGAAATCAGAAGACAAGCCTTGACAGAACTGACATAAAAAACAAGTCTCCTGATCCCAATTACAGTGAGTGTGTGAGTGTGTGTGAGTGTGTGTGAGTGTGTGTTGTTTGGTTGGGGTGTTATTCCTGTCTTCTAGGCCCAGTGCCTTTTAACTGTGGCCTGCGTTAGAATCATATGGGAAGCCTTTAAAACTCTATTTCCAGGCCACAACCCAATCCCATCATTCAAAACCTCTCCATTCAGGATTCTGGCAGCTTTGGTTTGTTTTTTTTTTACTACTACTGGGTATATACCCAGAAGAACTGAGAGCAGTGACACAAACAGACATCTGCACACCAATGTTCATAGCCACATTATTCACCATTGCCAAAAGTTGGAAACAACCCAGGTGTCCATCAACAGATGAATGGATAAGCTTTGGTTTTTTAAGCATCCCAAGTGAACCCAATGTGAGCCAATGTGGAGAGCCAGTGGCCTTGAAAATAATTTTGAATTCTATATTTCTCAATAAACAAGTGTTGGTTCTGAACTCCCAAGACTGAGATCTTAAGTGCTTGCTCTGACATCTACCCACTGTCACACTGAGGCACAGGCTGACTGATGTCTTCAGGTTTCAGGTTTCTCCTCTATAACATGATGAGATTGGAGTAGAAAAGTGGCTTTCCACCTGTCCTCCTGGGAACCCCTATGACTCCTCGGAGATACCTCAGAATGGTTTGAAAATGGCAAGAAATGCAAGGGCTAGTAAGGCTCAGGGACACTTAGCCCACTTTTACCTTTCTCCATTAAATATTCTCACAAGAGCTTTTGTTTGTAGAAACAATGCCACTGCTTTTTAAAGTTTTAAAATTCCAGGGCTAGATAATTTCTAAAGTTTGTTCTAAAATTAATACCCAGGGATTGTAGAAAGAACAAATAAATTTGCTCATTCTAAGGTCAGAATCTTTAAATGGTTTTTGCATATCCTTTCAGCAGATCCCTCTAGCAAATTCTCATTGCATATTGGGGAGAAAGGGGTAGGCCCAGAAACAACATTAATACTAATTTCCTGGTTTATCTAGTGCCTAAACTAATCATTCTTCATTTTAGATACCTGATAGCTATTAGGGAGACCAACTGTCCCTGTTTGCCTGGTACTGTCCCACTGTTAGCACTGAAAACCACATCCCAAGAAACCCCTCAGTCCTGGGCAAACTGGGATGGTTTGTCATCCTTTAACTAACAGACAGCGGGGACTCGACTCCATGTTATGGTTTCACCTCACAATCTTCTGGGTACACACACTTTATCAAATGGAGAGGCCTGGATGGATCAGTTGTTACAACCCAGAAATCAGCCACTTCATTTCATCTGAAGATTTCCAGATGGCCTAGAGGTGCCAATAGTAGCCTAAGTCTAGAGAGGAAGGTGTAATGAGCCATTATGTTTAGATAGCATTTAATACTTGAAGGCATTTCCAGAAGCTTTGTCTCATTAACTGACCCTCACATATTTTGCATTATAAAAGATTTGTTTTATCCATTTTTATACCTTTTTCATTAAGCTGGTGAAATTTCCATGAGCCTGAAATCATGTATTCATTTGTTCCAATCATTGTACACTTAAAATTCTATTTTCTTCCCATCATGTTTTTCTCTAATGCTTCTAGCCTATCTTTCTTTCTTTCTTTTTGTATTTGTATTCTGCTTCTACATTTGGATATTTCTGCTGTGCCAGGAAGTTTTTATGCCTAATATTTTGGTGTTCCTTCCTTGCTCAGCACAGCTACAGAATAATAGCTATTACTTATTGAGGATTTGCTATGAACTGGGTACTATAAGTATACTGTCTTATTTAATCTTCACAACAACACTATGAGATTAATATTCATATCTCTCTTTTGATGATGAGCAAATAGTAGCTTTGAAAGATCAAGGATCTGGCTGAAATACACGTGGAATATGGAAAAATCAGAACTTAAATTCCTAACTCTCTTTTCATGATCTTGGCAGATTATGCCTTCTCAAACATATTTTTTTTTTTTTTTGCCATTCATTTTTCCTATAGTATTTAACAGTTGCCTTTAAAATAGGAATCCCTCTTCAAAACCACTTTATGGCCAATCAGGCATCCATTGTTATTCCCCTATAGCCGATAAGATGACAGAGACACAGACTTTCTAAGATCAAAGTCTGTTAGCAAAGCCAAGACCCTTAATTTTACTCTTAAAGAGTTTTTTGTTGTTGTTGTTGTTTTTTTATTATTATGGGTAAAAATCAAAATTCTCACAATACATACAAACATTTGTAAAATGATATATAAATATATATGCATATATGTGTATTTGCTTACAAAAATGTTATTTATATATATATATATACATATATTTTAAGAGGTGCTTAGATTACCTAAAATATTACACGGAACCCACTGGGATTCCCATGTTGCCCACCTCCCACACCTCCCACCACATCCCACACAAACATCTAAAAAAATCACTTACAAAATGGATGACCTCTGGGAGGTCTGGGAATGTGTTTTAGGGGGTAGTTAGTTCTAAAAATATGCTCTTATATGTTTGTGCAGTAGTTTAGAAATATAGACAGCCATATAGCATCTTTAAAATCCTCTATCAATGTAGTCTAATAGAAATTTCCACAAAGATGGAAACAGTCTAAATGGAAACATTTATCTGTATTGTTCCAATAAGATAGCAACTAGCCATACATAGTTCTCTTTTTTTTCTCCCAGAATGACAAATTTATTATTCCAGTGGCATTGATACAGCTGGAGGTGCCCATGGAAACATCACACAAGGCTTCCTGCCTTTGAGTTTCTGTCCATAGAGATGCAGCCAGCAGCTTGTTCCTGCCCTTTCTGGAGGAAAACCCACTATGGGCCATTTACCTAAATAAATCTCTTAATTCATTTATTTACTGTTTTTTTTTTTTTTGACATAAGAATTCCCTCTGGAAAAAAAAATTGTTGGATGTCCCCTCCCACTCCCCCACCCCTGCCTGCCAAATAAGTCCCTGCAAACAGAACATTTCTGCTGCCTCTTTGATATCCTAAAATAAATATTGGCAGTAACTGCATCAAGTGTTAATGTTGAGTGATGGATTGAAGAATGGCTCCAGAAACCTTTCAGGCAGAGGTTCACTTTGTCTGGAGAGCCTTGAGGTGTCATCCAAGCAGATGGGAGAATGCAGGGCCTGCTGCTGTGGCCACCTGATGCCGAGACCCAGCCGGGGAGTTGGGGGCGGGGGGTCCAGGGGCAGGGGGAACCTACAATTTGTCTAGGAAGTTGTCTGGTACTGGGATGCCCTCCTACAGTCCTTTGCACTTGTGGGTCTCAGCCACTACCTGGCTGGGGTTGTTCAAGGGGATTCAGGCAGGATCTGCCAGTGGTCAAACATGCACTGGCAGAAGGCCTGGCCACTCATGTTGGACCTAAGTTTGGCGGTAAAGCCAAAGGACATATTGACAGACAGGTAGACCTTCACTACAAACACGGGGGATCTCTGCCACCTGGGACTCCTCGAAGACGTGGCCCCGCTTCCTATTTTTGATTATTTGAAATGTAGCTAATGTGATAGAAGAACAAAACTTTCAGTTATATTTCATTTTAATTAATTATATTTCACTGTCAGTAACCACATGTGCCCAGTGGCTACCATATTGGACAACAGAACATCTAGACCAGAGGGCTGAAAACTACAGTCCATTGGCCAAATCTGCTGTACTGCCTGCCTTTGTAAATAACATTTAATCTGAACACAGCCATGTCCGTTTCTTTAATACATTGTTTATGGCTGCTTTCTTGCTACCATTGCTATCATCGAGTAGTTGTGACAGAGACTCTATGATCCACAAAGCCTAAAATATTTATTATCTGGCCCTGAACAGAAAAGGTCTGCTGACTCCTTTACCAGATGGTCAACTTAAGCCTGCCCATATTTGTATTTCTGTTTGTAATGGTTTTTAGGCCATCTTACTTTGAAAAAAGGGAAAGTAGTGGGTAAATTGAGCCAAGCACAATAGTATAATCATGCTGAATACCAAAGGGCCTGCACTGTGACATTCAGTACTGTATCCACTCAGAAGTAAATATATTGGATTGGTCTCAACTTTGTACCAACTTATACCGACTTTGTATGTCATTCATGTGAAATTGGGTATTTAACACAAACAATGATTTTTCTGTCCCTAATTCAAATATTAATTAGATTATTAAGTTCATTCATATTTTAAAAGCATTGCAATACTAACCACATTGTCAATTAAACAAGACTGCTGTATAGAATTATCACCTTGCTAAAAGTGCCAGCAAGGACTGGTCAATGGCAGAGTTTGAGTTAAAGGTGAGTTTGAATATTCTGAACCTAGCTAACAAAGCCTTCAAGTTATAATGACGTTTCATACAACACACTATGCAGGCAAGCATTAGTAGTCTTGAGGGAAAAACACAGAAGTAATACCAAAACAGACCTGAGTTTCTATATTTCTATTACTAACCCCAACATTAGCAATTTTGTTTCAGCCAAACAAGATCATCTGTCACACTTAACTGATAGTGGTAACTTGAATTTCATATGGTTTATATATTTTTTGCATTTATTTTTTTAAATACATTTCAAATTTGCCAAAAGGAGAAAGATAAAGGGAGAGAGAAAAGTAAATAAAAGAGTGGAGAGTAGCAAAGGTCATTGACAGGGAATTTGAAGACCCCTCCAAATTTCAGAATTTATTGATGGAGGCACATCACAGAGACCCCTCCCTTGATCTCTCTTTGCCATCCCCTGCTGTTGTAATGCTGACATGCTGAAATTAGAATGAATATGGCATCACAAGCTTTATAATAAAGTATTTTTATAAATTTCAAACACTGCTGTTTGTAAAATGCTCTAAGATGTTTAGATGAAAGAAGCAGTTTGAGAACAGTGCCATTATGGTAATATAATTGCATGAACAGCTGCAATGACCCATGAAAACAAACCTGCTTTAGTTTTAGATCAAAGCAAAAGTTCAGACATTGAGCCTTTCTACACCTTCTGTTATTTTTGAAAAGATTAAAAGTATTATCCAACCTTTTCCATAATTGTAATCTGCTCAAGATTTATAAGCAAAATTAAGAAAGAACCCCAACTAACTTACTGCCACATTCTACTAAAAGCCAACCAATAGGTGATGATTTTCAATTCTCTCTACTTTGTTTCATTGGTTTAAATAAGAAAGAAGCAACATGGTCAAAAGGCAATCAGCTCTTGAAGTTATAGAATAGTTATAGGAAAGAAATATCTAAACTTATTTGCTTTTTTACTGCATATTATGTAATATGCTTTAGGACGGCATTGATTACCAAACATCAAAATAACATTCCACAGCTCACATCATAACATTTCATAACAGGTGTGACCTCTTGATTACGTAATACCTAAGGTTAGTGAAGAAGTAAAATCTGAAAACAAGGTAGTTTAGTTATAATTTCCTGATAATAAATTCTAATGATTGGAAGCTAAGAGAAAAAGAATAGAAGATCAAAATTATATACCTATTCCCTTAGTTCACAGTTTATCACTAGCCATCTATTTCTGTCCCACCTCCCACAGGGAAAATAAGAGCAATGTCACAAATAATTGACTTTTTAGGAACCAGAAGACAAGGTCAGCATCTTGGAAGCAAATCCATGACTAACTTCTGCCTAAAAATCTCTTTTTACACTAATGAGGAAGAACATCTCTCAAGTTTCATACATTTTAAGTGTCCCACTTTGGAGAAGTTTCCTTTATACTTCATTAATTAAAGGAAAGGTACTGGGTTACTTGACCGCATATATTAAGCTTGATTGATGTTAATCCTTTTTCTACTTAGTAAATCTCCAAATTATTGCTATTTAAGACTGTATATGTAAGGAGTTGGAAATGTTTATAGCTCTCAAAAAATGCCCAAGGGAAAAACAAATCCACATACACATAGAAAAACATGCACAACAATATTGACATAGGAAAGGAATTTCAATGAATAAAATCTACAAATAAAATATACCCAAATTATTGATGGTTCAGTGAGGAAGTAAAACTCCATTAACCTTTAAAAGGAGGTCACACTGCACATATATTCAATGTGGGAAAAGTTTTATTCCAATTATTGACCACCCAAAAGTAAGTTAATGGATTTATGTTTGTGTTCTGTGGTTTCAAGGCTCTTTGGTTTGATTGGCATGGCTATGTGTGGAGCTTCCCTGGGATGCACACATTAAGCTCTCTTTCACTGAAATAGAGTAACCATTTATAAAGATGCTAAATGTTGTATAACCTAAAATCCAGACATTGGAAATATTAAACTGAAAAAAAAATGAATCCAATCAGAAAAGCCCATTTGCCAAATATTTATTTTGTTTCTACCATGTGTCAGGCACTTCCCTGGACAATCATTGAAAAGTAAAATCAGTTTCTGTAATGAATATCTAGAGAGGGGATATAAGTATGAATCGAATGATTGACATACTGGAACATAAGCATATACTGTCTCTCTCACATAGTCATGCACAGAATAGAAGATGATCAAAAATATTATGAAAGAGAGTTATATTGTTCTATGATAGTACATGATATGTAGGATTCAGCCCAGAAAACAGGTCAGGTAATGTTAAAGTCTTGAGGAATATCATTCTAAGCAAAGGGCAATAGCATGTGCAAAGATTCTGTGGCAGGAGAGAAAATGGCACACTCAAAGGGCTGGAGGAAGTCCAGCATGGTTAGAGAGAATAGAATAAGAAGGTTCATAAAAAGCAGCAAGGCTAGAAAAACAGCTAAGGCTCAGATCAATCTGGATATTGTAGAGCACATTAAGGAATTTTGTCTTACTCCTAAATACCATGGACTATTGAAGGGTTTTTACAGAGGAAAGGAGAATGGCATGGCCAATTTGATTTTCAAAGATGTAACTCTGCCCGCTCCATGCAGAAAGGCTTGTCAGGAGTGGAGAGTCTATGAGAAATCACTTATCGGACATTTGCCATAGGCCAAGTATGAGATGAATATCCACGAACAGTGGAGATGGAGAAAAGTGAACATATTCAAAAGATATTTAGAAGTTAAAATTAAAAGGACTTAGAGATGCACGACAAAAGGAAGTCTTGGATGAAGGTAAGCAGTGGGAAAAACTGGCTAACTGGAATATTTACTGAGATAGGGGTGGCTGGATGTTTTAGTTTCCTATGGCTATTATAATAAATTATCACAAACTGAGGCACTTAAAACAACAGAAATTTATTCTGCTATAGTCCTGTAGTCTAAAAGTTCAAAATCTAGGTATCAGCAGGGCCATGCACCCTCCTAGGGCTCTAAGGCAGAATCCTTCCTTGCCTCTTCCAGCATCTAGTGTCTCCAGACTTTCTTTGCCTTGTTACTGCATCATTCTCCAATCTCTGACTCCATCTTCAAATTGTCTTCTCCTCTGTGGGTATGTGTCTTCTCATCTTCTGTCTCTTATAAGGACACTTGTCATTAGATTTAATGGGCCTACCCAGATAATCTGAGATGATCTCATCTGGATATCCTTAACTTAATTATGTCCACAAATAACTTTTTTTTTTCACCCAAATAAGGTTACATTCATAGATTCTGGAGGAAAGGTTATGGACTTATCTTTTGACAGGCCACCATTCCACCCACTGGAAAAGACCAAAATTGGATCAAAGATCTTGTGTTTTATTTTGGACGTGTAAGTTTAACCTGACTTTATTATACACAAGAGAAGATGACAAGTAAGCAGGCAATTACATGAATTTAGAATTGAAGGAACAGATAAAAGTCAACAATATAAATGTGAAATCTCTATAGTTTCCCACTTTCTTATTAAAGGATAGCCATGGAAACAGATAACACACTTGCCTTTTTATCCCCTAATTTGTGAACTTATAAATAACTGTTGATCCATTTCTTCAAGCAGACCTAGAAGTATGTAAGATAAGCTATTCTAGTATACAATGCAAAAACACAATTCCATCGATCAAGAAAATGGATTTATTTAAGAATTTTAGTAGGAGGTTTACTCCTTTCTTTGGAATTTGGGTTGAAATGCTCTATCACAGCAGGAGTAGTTAGTTCTGAAATTATCAGGAGAGGATGCAGAACTCCCAGAAATAGAGGCTGGCCATGTAATATCACTAAGAGATAGAGTGAGAAGAGGAAGTTAGGTCTCATCATAGAAAGAGAGACATCTTCTTTATAGTGTTACTACTTTTATTCAAGTCTTCTTCAAGATTATTTGCATATTTTTACAAAATGGACCCAGTAAATATAGTACAAACTCCTTAGCCTTATATGAGATCTCCAAAATCTATCTCCTTCATTTTTCCTTTCCAGTATCTTTATATGTGCTTTAAATTATTTTCAGATCTGCTTCCTTGCCAGTTGGTAACTTAAGCACATCCTTGACTACTTCAAAATGTTTTATTGATACAGTCACTCCAAACCAAATGCTGTGATATTGATTTTAGTTTTTTTTTTTTTTTAATTTCAAACGATGTTTTAACCTATGTCAAATGCCATTGCCTCCAAGAAACCTTATCTGATACCTTCCACTACTCTATCCGAACTTCCACTAAAAGTTTCTTTGTCCCTATTTAGTATTTCCAGAACATATTTATTGGAGTTTGATTTACATGATGAATATCTCTTTGTCTATTCAATGATTTGACAAACTATTCTCTATTTAATAGGTGATTAATAAATATACATCAAAAGAAAGGGACCTCATGTAATCATCTTTTTGTACTCCCTGTTGCTTGATGCACAATAACTCATTTTGACGTATTCATTTATTGTGGTGAATTAAATGGCTACACATTATTTGACATCAATAATTGGGTCTCATATCCTTGTGCTAGATATATTCACGTCCCCCACAAAACACATGTTCAAATCTTACCTGAATTCCTGTGGGCATGAATCATTTGTAAATATGACATTTTGAAATACGTTATTGCTAGTTAGGATGTGGCCAAATTGAATCAGGGTAGGTCTTACTCCATATGACTAGAGAATTTATAAGGAGGAAATTCAGACACAGTCAGTCAGAAGAAGTCTGAAGTCAGAAGAAGCCACAGAGGAGAGAGATCGCCATGAGATGGAGGACTGCCATCCCCAGAAAGCTAATGACTCTAGGAAAAAGCATGGCCTTGCCGACATCTTGATTTTAGATTTCTAGCCTCAAAATGATAAGACAAAAAATCCTTATTGTTTAAGTCAACCCATTGTGTGATATTTGTCCTAGTAGCCCAGGTGAACTAAGAGAATCCTCTTCCCTTGACTTTGAGATGGACTCTGTGGCTGCTTTGACTAATGAGCTATAGTGGAAGTGATGTTGTGCCAGCTTCTGGACTCAGGTCTTAGGAGACCAGTAACTTCTATTTCTTGTCTTTTGGAACACTTTTTCTTGGAATCCAGCTGCCATGCTGTAAGGGAGCACAAGAAGCCATGTGGGGAGGCCCATGAAGAGAGGAACCAAGATTTCTAGCTCTCAACCAATACAACATTGCAAGCCATGTAATACAGCTATCTTGGAAGTGGAGTCTCCAGTCCAGAAGAGTCCCCTGGGCTGACACTGCATGGAGAAGAGAGGATTCATCCTCTAATCCTGTTCAAATAGAAGATTTGTGAAAAAAATAAGTGCTGTGTTCTTTAAGCCACTAAGGTTTGTCTGGACAATGGGTTATAAACAGAGGAGACACTTGTCACTTTCAGGCCAAAGCATTTAATAAATGATACAAGGGGCCCATCCAATATCTCCCTTTTCATATCAAGAGGGTTTAGAGGAGACTGTTGAAATGTAGGAAACAAAGCATGGAAAAATTTAAATCCCCAAGAAATTACACAAAATACAATTGTCTTGAAAAAGTGCCAGGATCTGCAGGATGCTTTGTGTTAGAGGCTATTAATGTTATTGTGCTAAACCACACAGATGTGGGGCTGTAAGTTACCAGAGTATAACCATGCCTCTTTCCTGGCTGATACAATATCAATTTCATTCTTCACAGAGAATCTTAAGAATGCAGCAACTTAAAAATAGGCTTTCAAACCAATTTAAAAAGAAATAAAATTATTTTGGAGCACAGTGGGGGATTTGGCAGTCAATATACATTTTAGTTGGTAGGGGAAAGAGCTGTATTTATGTTCCTGTGAATGCTGCTAGTTGTTTTTGAACTACCAAATAGAACTTGAAAATAATTTATCTGAAGATCGAGATGCAAAATTCCAGGTAAGTTATCCGAAAATAGAACAAAACAAAATAAACAAAAAATCAAATAAAACCAATATTTTAATTCTACTTTTTAATAAGACAGGCATTTTCCAAAAATAAATTCCTGCCCTACATTTTTTATTAGAATATTTTAAAGAAGTTTTCCTGTTCTTTTAAAAACTCACCACAGAAATTGTGAGAAGTTGAAAAGGTTGCCAGGCAGTACTGAGAATGAGCTAATTAACAAATTAAAAAAAAAAAAAAATGTGTGGGATTTAGAATGCTCTGTATTTTCAAAATGTTACATGATTCCAATAAAAGTGTTATAATGTAACACTAATTTTAGACATGAAAAACCCACTGGGAAAATTTTTCATGGGAATAATAATTCCAGGTGGGTTGTTCATACTGTGAATAAAATAATGTGGATACTGGTATCCCTGATTCCCTTGGGCTTGCTCCTCCTTCTCTCATCCCCATCTCAATGAAAGACATCTGCATTTACCCTATAACGATGGAAAATAAATTGGAGTTCTCTTTGATCCCTCTTTTTTTCTCACATTGCACTTTAGATTTGTCAGCTATGCCTTCAAAACACAATTAGATCCCACCATGGCTTCAAGCTCAACTTCCCTATTCAAAACTAGCACTGTGTCTACTGTGGAAATCACAATACATGGCTACCTTGGTCCCTACTTCAGCAGCGGGCCCTGGGGTCTCCTCACCCAGAAGCCAGAAGGAGCCTTTCAAAACATAAATCACATCATATCTCTCCCCTGCTCAACACCCTCCAATGGATTCCAACCACTTGGAAAAAAATGCAAATTCTTTACCCTGGTCCACAGTGGCCTAACTCATCTGGCATACACCCACTTCTCCAACCTCCTCTTCTTCCACTTCACCTTTAGTCATTCTCTTCTAGCCTCAAAGTTCATTCACTCTACCTTAATCATACCATCAGACCTCTATCCAGAAACTCCCTTCTCCCTGTTACCCACCTGGCTCACCACCTCCTCAGAGAGGCTTCTTGGACCCCCGTATCTACACTCACAGCACCACTCTCTATCCTTCTCTCTGCTTTATTTTTCTTCATAGCCCCTATAGCAACTGACAAATTATATATTTGTATGTCCTTTTGTTTACCACTTGTTATGGGTTCAATTGTGTTCTGCAAATGTTGAAGTTCTAACCCCCAGATCCTCAGATTTTGACCTTATTCGGTCATTGCAGATATAACCATTTAAAATAAGATGAGGTTATACTAGAGTAGGTGGGCCTTAAATTCAATATGACTGGAAGAGAACTTTAGAAGAGAAGAGATGCAGAGACACACAGGGAAGAAGGCCAAGTGAAGACAGAGGCAGAAACTGGCATTATATATCTATAAGCAAGGAACACCAAGGATGGCCAGCAAACATCAGAATCCAGAAGAGGCAAGGAGGGATTTCAGAGGAAGCATGGCCCTGCCCACATGACAACTTGATTAGGACTTCTAGCCTTCAGAACTGTGAGGCAATACATTTATTTTGTGTTAAGCCACCCAGATTGTGCTACTTTGTTACAGTGGTCCTAGGAAGCTTCCTTAAAATGTAAGCCTTATGTAACCTTACTTTTCTTTTATGAAAAGCATTCTACTATATATATGCAACTTCACTGTTTTAATATTTTTAATTTTATAGTATATTCTGGAGATCACTCCATAGCAGCATAAAGAGACAATCTTAATTAACTTATTCAGTTGCCTTTGTTGTTGATGATGGCATCTTCTTCCTTACTTGATTTGTGACAATTCTCCAGTGCTTATGCAGCCCAGGGGAACAAAGAAGCCTTTTGTCAGTGGCCCATTGTGGCCATCCCTGAGATACTCATTGACCAAACAACATGGTACACTGGAAAATGAACAACCCTTTGGGTGACATGTACTCTCCATGCCAAATATGTGAGCTCTTGGGAAGAGGGAAAAATCATGGATAGAGAGGAAAAGTCCCTACTACTCTCAAGACTTGTGGCTTCCTCTGTCCCACTTTTAAAGTATCCACCACAGAGGGCTCTCTCACTCTTTTCCAATCTGCGAGCATCACCCCCTCTTCTTGGACAAACCATCCAAGTGCCTCCAAAACTCTAAACTTTCATCACAAAAGTTGATTTGCTCTCCTCCCAGAGTTAAAGAATATAAAAGACCAATCTCTTTTGCAGTGGGACATTAAAAAATATTTTCCTGATGGGATCTTAGCAGCATTAAGAAGACAGAAATTCATTTCTCATTTTATCTTGATAGGGAAGAAATCACACTTTCATTAGCTACCACACATTATCACATGCCATTAGTAGGGCTAAAAACAGATACTTTGTTGACAGAGCATTTATTTAGACAGGGAAGGCAGCATATCACTTAGTTTCATTTTGCATCAAAGTATAAAATTCTCAAAGGCCCATAGCTCTCTCCATTCATGGTACACTGTAGTGATAGAGAGCATGGGCCTGGAAGCAGATCTGATAAAACCGAGCTCCAGGAAATTCTAGATGTGTAACCTTGAGCAAGTTACTTTGTCAAAGCCTGAATGTCCTATAAAAGAGTGATCTTTGCCCTCATAGAGATATTGTGAGGATTTAATGATAGCATATTAAAAGTTCCCTTAAAAAGCACTCTGTGAATGTTAGCTGTTATTTTTATTATTTTAGTAATCATAATGACCAGCCAGAATGAATTGGCATCCCTGGGCCTCTACATTTACACATCTGTCTATCACACATCGGGCCTGAAATAGGGATCTTTGATCTCTTTGAAGGGAGACAGAGTGGAAAAAGAAAGAAAAAAAAAAAAGAGAGAAAAGTTTGATATTATCCCCATGTGATAAGAAAAGGAACAGGAGGATGAGAGGAATTAAGGGTATCATCCCAAACCATAAAACCAGGGAAGTATGGAGGCAGGATTTTAACTCAGATCTTTGATTGCAATATTCTTCTTTATTTGGAACATGCAGCTGACTAGTTCCTAGATCCTGTAAATATATTTCTTGTTCTCAGCATAAAATTTTTTTAATTATGTGATTGGGAAGCTCAGTGGGAATGGGGCTTGGGATTGAAAATATAAAATTGAAATGACATAAAAAAGAACAAATAAGCAATAAATAATTCTATCATTAGTATCTTATTCTTTTTCCATTTACCAAACACTTATGCAGCCTCTCTAAGAGCTAGGTAACATTTTAAGCGTTTTAGAAGTAAAAATTCAATTTAATCCTCATAAGGCCCTATAGCATAATAAGTCATACTGGAGTAGGGTGGGCCTTTAATCCAATATGACTGATGTCCTTCTAAAGAAGAGGAGAAAGACACAGAGACAGAGACACACAGGGAAGAATGCCATGTGAAGACAGAGGCAGAAACTGGTGTTAAGCAATCCATAAGCTAAAGAATGCCAAGGTTTGCTGTCAGACACCATAAACTGGGGCAAAGAGGTTAAGTGATTTGCCCAATGGCACACATCTAGTGCGTGACAGAGACAAAACTGGAATGCAAAGAGGTTGGCTCCAAAGTCCAGCCATTAACCACTATTTTCCACTGTTTGGAATGATGGTATCTCAAGGTAGCATAGTCAGTGAAGAACTCTGCCCAATTAGACCTTGCATATACAAGCACATATCTTACTACATAGTCATTATAAAACTTCTACCAGAATGCCTCCAGGGATGGCAAACTCATCACCCACTGTGGTAGCATATTTGGTCTTTAGACATTTCTCATTTCATTTGTTTATTTTGAAGTTATCTCTTTTTTATGGGTAATATATATACATGATACAAAATTTTGTCCAGTATTTAATTAATTATTGGTATTTAATAATTGATTTGTACAGTTCTTTATTTATTGAAGACAACTCTTTGTGAATTAGCTTTCAGTTTTACCTCTGACATATAAAATACTTGGAAGTTGTACTTTTCCCTTACTACATGAAAGAGCTCTAGCAAAATGAAAAATCAACAACTTTGTTTGGACCCCTCAGAAAATTGAGGTGTCAGGGGAAACCACTGCTCTGAAATCTGGAGAGACACTGAAATCTGGAAAGTCACAGTTAAAAGCTGCTCACATGGAGCTTACCTGGAGTAGAAACAGTCAGTCATAAACTAGTAGGAACACTTAAGTGATCAATTTGATGAATTTCTAGAGGCTAAATGTAAACTATCATGTGAGTGAGAAATTCCTGGGGGTTATAGTCTTAGAGAGACCACATTTTTGTGGATTTAACTTTCAGTGATCCTACATGTTCTTACAGTGAAGATATAAGAAAGAGCCCCTCATAGCTCTGGGAAAGGAAGAGAAAGAGTGACCATTGTGAAAAATGTCCAGAGCCTTCTCCATTACAAACTTATGCTCAAAAAAAAATTTTTTTTTTTTTACCAGAACTTTGCCCTATATCAGGAAAGCTGCATGTCTCCCATTCAAGGCCCATCTAGCTTTCATATCTCACCTTCACCTAGGGGTGGTAAGGAGGGGAGAGAAAGCTCTGCCACTGGAGAAATGTTTGTGAAGGACACAGCCTGAAGACACAGTCCCACTAAAACACTGGGATCAGATGGAAGTGTATAGAATATTCCATCTCCCCAACACCTTAGCATAGAACCAGAATAACAACAGTGGATAACTGCTGGAAGAGCTGCAAGATGCAGATTCTCTCTGAGGAAGAGGACTTAAGGAAGGTTAAAGACAAGAGGGGAGACAAAAATAAGATCACGAAAGGAAATAGAAGGCTCTGGCAGCTACAGCTATAGAAAATATTAAACATAGTCCACCTTCTATTAGAGTAACATAAATCCTCACATTAAAGTCCTATCTTCCGCAGATTCTACTAATCAATAGAAAAAAAAATCGGCTTTCAACAACAACAACAAAATTACAAGGCAAACCAAAAGGCAAGAAAAAAGACAGTCTGAAGAGACAAAGCAAGCATAAGAGTTAGACTCAGATATGATACAAATGTTGGAAGTACTAACAGACAGGGAATTTTAAGTAACTGATTAATTTTTTAAAGACTCTAATGGAAAGAATTGACAGCATTCAAGAAAAGATGGATAATAGAGAGAGATGGAAACCATAAGATAGAGTCCAAAGAAAATTTCAGAAATCATAAACACTTTAACATAAAAGAGGACTGCTCATAATGAGCTCATCAGTAGGCTTTATATGGTCAAGGAAGAATCAGTGAGTTGCAAAATAGGTCAATTAAACTTTCCTAACTGAAAAACCAAAAGAAAATAGAATGGAAAAAAAAAAAAAAAAAAAAAAAAACAATCACAACCAAAAAAAAAAAAAC
>JAKSZT010054407.1:1184995-1202582 GCA_026826555.1 Tolypeutes matacus
AAAAAAAAAAAAAAAAAAAAAAAAACAATCACAACCAAAAAGAAAAAAACCAGAACAGAACATCCAAGACAGTTTCAAAAGGTGTAAATACATAAACTGGGAATACCACTAGGAGAAGAAAGAGAGAAAGGAGCTGAAGTTTTTTTTTTGAAGTAATAATGTCTGAGAACTTTCCAAAAATAATGAAAAAATAAAACCATTTATTCAACAATCCCAGAAAAAAAACAAGCAAACAAGATAAACAACAAAATATCTACAGCTAGGCATATCATATTCAGCCTGCAGAAAGCCAAAGACTAAGAGAAAACCTTGAATGAAGCCAGAGAGAAGAGAAAAAAACAAACAAAATTGCCTATAGAGAAACAGGGATAAGAATTACAAAGGACTTCTTATCAGAAACTATATATGCAAGAGAAGATTGGAATAAAATGAAATATTTGAAGAGTAGAAAAAAAATAGAATTCTATAGGCAGTGAGTCTATTTTTTAAAAAATGAAGGGGCAATGAAAATTCTCTCAGATAAACAAAACCTGAGGGAATCTTTGCCAATAAACCTGTCATGCAAGAAATGTTAAAAGAAGTCTTCAGGGGGCTTCAGAATTTGTGGCTTTGGCAAGTCGAAATCACAGCAGGTCCAGAAACTCATGCCCAATTCCAGTTCACTGCTATTAAAAAATATTTCAACTCTTATACTCTTAGAGGTAGAATGAATTGTGTACTAGCCACATATAGGGGCATTGCTTTGTTTGTCCTATACTTCAGGTTAAAGTCTAAAAACACTCCAGCTGTGAGAGCAATATAAATGGATTCTAAACTGTACCTCATCCAAGTACCAAATCTGATGCCTGCAGGAGCCTAATATCAATTTGTCATGTAATACTCAATGTGTATAATAAATTATGAATCTGGGGGAAAAAAGAAGTCTTCAGGGAGACAAAAAGTAATATAAGTCAGAAAGTGCATCTACAGGAAGAAAGGATAAAAGAGCCTGAGAAGGCATAAAAGAAGGTAAAATAAAATCTTTTATTTTTCTTATTTTTCATGGATCTAAAAGATAATTGTTTAAAGTAATAATAGTGGCAATGTATTGTATGATTATAGCGTATGGATAAGTGAAAGTAATGTCACAAGGGATGGGAGGGAGGAAGTAGGAATACTCAGAAATAGTGTCCCTCTACTACACATGATATGGTATAATGTTATTTGAAGCTGGACTTAACTTTGTTAAAAATGTATATTTGATAAAATAAAATAATAAAATAAAAACTCTAAGGCAACCACTAAAGACACTTATAAAGGACTATAATTGACATCCCAGGAGAAGAGAGAAAATGTAGTCTTATAAAATGCTTCATTAAAACCAGAGAGGGCAGGACAACAGGAGGAAAAGAAATCAAAGAACAGATATAATAACTAGAAAACAGTTAAAAATATGATAGATACTAATTCAACTATTTAAATAACCAGTTTAAATGTGAATGATGTAAATACACCAATTAAAAGACAGAGATTGTCAGAGTAGGTTAAAAAAACAAGACACATTTCTATACTGCGTACAAGAAACCAATTTGTAAATAAAGACTCAGGTTAAAAGTAAAGAAATAAAGAACGGTAACCATGCTAACACTAACCAAAAGAAAGCTGGAGTAGCTATATTAATTTCAGACAAAGTAGACTTCAGAACAATTGACAATTATCACACATAAAAAGGGAAATTGCATGATTATAAAGGGGTCAATTGTTAGAGAAAATATAGCAGTCCTACGTGTGGATACACCTAACAACAAAGCATCAAAATATGAGGCAAAACCTGATAGAATTGCAAGAAGAAATAGACAAATACACTATTATAGCTGAAGACTTCAGCAAATCTCTTTCAGGAATTAAAAGCAGCAATCAAAATCAGTAAGGATAGAGGTGTCCTGAACAGCACTATCAATCAACTTTATCTATTTGACATTTATGGAATACCCCATATAACAATAGAAGAATACATATTTTTCTCAATCTCACATAGAACATTCACCAAGCTAGACCACATTCTGGACCCTCAAACACACCTTAAATTTAAAATAATAGAAATTGTGCAAAGTATAGTCTTAGACCACAGTGAAATTTAAGTATAAATCAATAACAGAAAAATATAATTCCCAAATATTTGGAAATTAAGCATGGATCAAAGAAGAAAAGAGCAGAGAAAATTAAAACGAAAATATTTTTAACTGAATGAAAATGAAAACAGAATGTATCATAAATTTGGGGATAAAATGAAAGCAGTGCTTAAAGGGAAATTTATGATGTTAAATGCACATATTTGCAAAAAAGAAAGCTCCAAAATAAATAACCTAATTTTCTGCTTTAGAAACTAGAGACAGAAGAGCAATTTAGGCTTAAAGCAAGAAGAAGAAAAGAAATAATAAAAATTAGAGAAGAAATTGATGAAATTGAAAACAGGAGAGCAAGAGAGAAAATTAAAGAACTCCAAAGCCAATCAGTTCTTTGAAAAGATCAATGATATAATCAAGAAAGAAAAAAAAATACACAAATTACCAATATAAGAAATGAAAGAAGAGTCAACACCATTGGTCATTAAAAGGACATTAAAAAGAATCAAGGATTACTATGAAAGAATGCATGCCAACAAATTTAATAACGAGTTCTTGAAAGACAAAACCACCACACAAGGAGAAATGTGTAATAAGAATAGACCTATATCAATTAGAGAAATTGAATCAATAATGAATAACAGTACAAAGAAGAAAGCACCAGGCCCAGTTGATTTCACTGATGAATTCAAACATATATTTAAGGAAGAAATTATACCAATTCTTCACAATTTCTTCCAGAAAATAGAACCAGAAGGAAAACTTCCTAACTCATTCTTTGAGGCTAGAATTACACTACTTACCAGAGCCAAAGACATAACAACAAAACAAAGGAAACAACTACAGGTCAATATCTCTCATGAACATACATGCAAAACTCATCAACAAAATATTAACAAATAGAATCCATCAACATCTAAAATAAATTGTAGACCAAAAACCAAGAAGTATTTATTCCTGGTGTGTAAGGCTCTACAAAGTTCAAAAATCCTCTGTGTAATCTACCATATTAATAGACTAAAGGGAGAAATATGTGTGATCATATCTATTGATGCCTAAAAAACATTTGGCAAAATCCCACACCCATTCATCATGAAAATTCTCAGAAAAGTATGAATAGAGGGGAACTTCTTCAAAATGATACAGGACATCTACCAAAATCCAACAGCTAACATCTTGTTGAGAGAAACTGGACACTATTCTGCTAATCCTAAGAAAAAGACAATGATATTTATTCCCACAAATACTATTCAATGTCATACTAGAAGTCCTAGCCAGTGCAATAACACAAGAAAATGAAGTAAAAGGTATGCAAGTTGTAAAGGAAGAAATAAATCTGTCTTCATTCATAGATAACACAATTGTCTATGTAGGAAATCCCAAAGAATCAGCAACAACAACAAAACTCCTGGAACTAATAAGTGAGCATACCAAGGTGGGAGGCTATACAAGTTTAATACAAAAAAGTCATTTATGAGGAAGCAGGTATGGCTCAAGCAGTTGGGTACCTGCCTACCGTACGGGAGGTCCCAGGTTCAGTTCCTAGTGTCTCCTAAAGAAGATAAGCAAGAAGAAAGCGAGTTGATGCCATGGGCTGGCACAGTGAGTTGACACAGCAGGATGACGCAACAGGATGACACAGCAGGATGACTTAAAAAGATGATGTAAGGAGAAACAATAAGGAAAGACAACAAGCAGGGAGTGGATATGGCTCAAGCAATTGGGTGCCTCCCTCCAACATGGGGGTCCTGGTTTGGTTCCCGGTGCCTCCTAAAAAAAAAGACGAGCAGACACAGAGAGCATACAACAACCAGACAGCAAGGACAAACAATGAAGCGGGGGAAATAAATAAAATAAATCTTTTTAAAAAGTCAATTACTTTTCTAAATGCTAGTAATGAACAGTAAAAATTTAAATTAAAATACAATTCCATTCACAATAGCACTGAAAAGAGAGAGAAAGAAATACTTAGGTATAAATCTAACAAAATAAATACAGGAACTATAGACAGAAAACTACAAAAACAATGAAAGAAATCAAAGATCTAAAAAAATGGAGATATATTTCTTGCTTATGTAGTGAAAGGCTCAATATTGTTAAAATGTCAGTTCTTCCCAAATTGATTTATAGATTCAGTGGAATCACACACAAAAAAATTCTAATAAGATCGTTGTAGATATTGACAAACTAATTCTAAAGTGTATATGGAAAGTCAAAAGAACTAGAATAGCCAACACAATACAGAAGAACAACAAAGTCAGAGGACTGATTTTACCTAACTTCAAGATTTACCTTAAAGCTGCACTGATCAAGATGTTGTGCCATTAATGAAAGAATAGATACATAGATCAATAGAACAGAAAGCAGAGAAACAGACCCATGCATATAGTTAACTAATCTTTGGTATCAGTTGAAAATGTTTTTATTCTTAATTGGTATTTTCCCTTTGATTTTACGTATGATGGCTATGGCCAAGAAGATACTTGTATTTTTTTATAAGCACAAAATTTATCCTTCTTTCTTTGAGGGTTTCTGGGATTTGCATTGTATTTGGGCCTCCAAGATTATGAAAACTATCTTATATTTTCTTCTAATACACTGAAGTTGTCTTTTCCTTTTTAAATTTAAACCACTGGCACATATGTAATTTACTTAGAGGTAAAAAACAAATGGAGGAAACATATTTCACCGCCTAAACAGGGCTACTAAGTTTTCCCAAAACCATGTATGGAATAATCCAACTGTTTTGAAATGCAACTTCTAAGATTCACTAAATACTTGACTGTATTACTTCCCTAGGCTGCAGCTAAAACTCATAGTAGCTGTTTGGGGGAGATAATAATCATACTTTTGACGAATATTGAAGTTAGTATTGAAAAACTAAGGAGGTTATGTTTTGATCCTGAGACGTTTCACCTCTTGATTTAGTTCATAATTCCAGGCTAAAAACCATCTGTTATGGGACCCAAGTCTGACATCCAGTGCATTTGCTTTTCCCTCCATTAATAGGGTTTATCCATTGTATATTTCCTGATCTCTCTTTTCCTCATCAAATAATGATATATATATTCCATAAAGAATCAGGTTTTCCATACAACTGAGTGCCAGAGGCTATGTACTAGGAATACATTAACATTTCTGTTTGTATTTTGAAGAGTAAAGAAGTTTTAATTTCTCTTTATAAAATAGAGGGTTCTAATCACACTATCATAAAATGAATTTCTCAGAAAAAAAAAATTCCAGTTTCTTTATAAATAATGTGTTTTGAAACCAAAGATATTTATTTAAAAGAAAGATACCAAGAGTTTGGTTTGAACTGCTTTGTGACTAGGCATGTCAGATGGTGCCTAATGTATGATGTATTTGACATGGCAATTAGGGCATAATTTTGAGCAATTTCAAGACAGTATCATTTTCTCTACTCCAGGATTCCCTTTCTGTCTATAAATATACACTTCTAAGCCAATTGGAACTACTTGCACTGTTTTGTAATCTCTGATTTCCTATTTTCAATTCACAGAACTTAGATTTCTTCCTTTTCAAAATCTGTACAACTTTAGAATGTAACAGTTAATAAAACCAGTGTGAACCAACATGTGAGTATGGGCATGCATTATCTATCTTTTCTTTTCAGAAATTTATTCCTGTAATTCCTAGTATCGTTTCTAGTATGTTTTTCTTTACATTTATTTTGCTTGGTGTTCATAGATTTTCCTTGATCTTTGATTTGATATATTTCACCTGTTTTGGAAATTTCTTGACTATTGTATCTTCAAATATTGCTTCTATCCCATTCTCTCCTCTCATTCTTAGACCCAAATTATAGTATGTAAAATGTTAGATTTAAAAAATTTTTCTCGTGTGTCTCTTATACACTTATTTTTCCATTATTTTTTTTTCTCTTTGTTTAAGTTTGGAATTTTTCCTGCTGATCTCTCAGTTCACTTAACTTCTACTTTGCTGGAACCAGTCTGCTACTAAACTCATCAAATGAGAACTCAATTTCAGATATTGTATTTTTTTGGTTCTAATATCCTTATTTGATTTTTCATAGATTCCAATTTACTCCCTCTGTCTTGTTTATCTGTTGCTATATTTCCTTGCATATATGAATCATGGGGATTTTTATTCCTTACCTGCTAACACTAACATCTGAAACAATTGTGGATCTGGTTCTGTTATCTATTTCTTCTCTTAGTTTTCAGTCATTTATTTACTTTTTAAAGGATGATTCATTCATATTATTGAATGCAGGACATTGGGGAAATACAAGCGTGGAGGCTCTAGATTATGTTACCCTTCTCTGAATTTAAGTTTTCTTCTAGAAGATAGAGTGTCCTTGGATTATTTTAATCATATTAAGGCTCCTTAGCTCTGTTCTTTGTCAGTTTTGTCCATAGTGTTAGAGTGTAAGCCTTCCTCTTAGCCTGTGGTCCTTACTTTTTGGGTATGGCCCTTCTGAGGTCTCAGCTGAATATCTGGGTAGATACCATTCTTCCCCTGCTTGTGTGGGGCTTGAATTCCACCCTCTCTCCCCAGAACTGAACACATGCTGCATTCTTTGCTTAACTTTTTATCTTTCTGAGCTGCTGGTGTAATTTTTTGTTGGATTTATCAGATTGTTGCCCTGGAACACACATAGTTAAGGAATCAGACATTGACTTAATATTATAGCCAGCACTGGAAGTCACTGTGGTTACTTTTTAAAAACAAGACTTTTCTTTTAAAGATACAAGCTAGCATATTTACAGAAGATAGAACATAATATTTGGGTTTTTTCAAAATAATCTGGGGAGAGGAGGAAGTATTTGGGGAAGACTTACCATGGGAGGGAGAGTTTCCTTCTCATGGTACAAGATTTGACCAATGTGAGTCAGAAGATACAAGCGAGATGGCCAGATAAATATCTTCTCACCTCCTCCTCCAATGGGCTGCTCCTAGACATGGTCTCTTCATACTACTTCTCCCAAGGTATACCATAAAGCCATGCATATGTGATTGAAAATGATGGCCATTAATATTTGTAAAGGTTTGTTATGATGGCTTGACCAGCAGAATAATACATCTCTTGGCATTGCTTCCATTCTTCTTAGTTTCCTTTCTCTTTTGCCTCACTCTTACTGCCCTGTGTTAGCACCTTCCAAATAAAATACTAGCAGTAAGGAACTTGCTCTAGTTTTGCTTTTAATTGTCTGAAAAAAGGTACTAAAATGAGTTGGTTTTTTTTTTTTTTTTTTTTTAATTCTCAAAGTTAATATTAGATGGTAATGCATTTGAGTTTTTAATGAAACATCAAACAAACTAAACAATAATTGAAATAATACCTAATATGTTATAAGAAATTACCATGCAGGAGCCAAATAGTTGGCTTTTTAAAAATTATTTATATAGAGAGGAAACTTGAGGGCTAAGGAAGTTAAATCCTTTCAAGCATCACAAAGCTAGTAAAAGTACCAAGAATACGGTTAGAATTCAAACATCAAATTCTTAACTCTTAAACATTATACTGCATTTATTATAATTATGGCTATAATATTTCCATATTATAACCAAGGCTATATTACCTCCTCATTATTAATGATTTCCTTGAATAAAATTAATACTTGGATAGTACAGAACAATAATACCATAATAGTCTAAATAAATTTCACTTGGATGACATTATTAAAATTAAAAAACCTTCTATTAAAATTCTGCGTTCCTTGGAAATTAAGGGCTCCAAGCTAAGTTAGATTTGATTTAGAGATAACAAATGTTTGGAATGCTTTGCTCCTCAAGCATTCATTGTGAATCATAGCTCTTATATTTCTACCCCATGATCTACACTCTTGGATGGCTACCCTGTCGTCCATTCTCAGGCTTGAGTTTCAAGATGTTTGACTAGAACATCCTCACTATTCAGGCATTTAGCTCTTACACTCTTCAGCCAAATGGCAACTGTCATAACTCATGAAAGCCGTCATATGAATATGCTCAGACAGAACCAACCAAAGTGGCTTCATCAACAGAAGGAAGTTCAGCTGTTTGTTCAGTGAGATTTAATTTAAAGCATATAGACTCATTCACCAGCACCTGGATCACTGGCAAATTGTGTTGTTGTTGTTTTTGATTTTTCGACCTCACCCTATTTATACTTTTGTAGCACCTTTTATGAGAGAGAATAAACAAGAAAGGATACACACATACACACAAATCCTTGAAATCTTAAGAAAGCTATAATTCTTGAATTAATATATATTGAAGGAGTACAAAGGATTAATCATAGACACATAAACATTACTCTGACCTTGCATAAAACTGTTTTTAAGGTATTAATCCCTAATTACTTTCATTTCAGATAATATCTCCAATAATGAGTTCACAATTTTATGTCTCATTCATGCTTGCTACATTTCCTTTCTTTTTTATTCCAGTTCTCTTATAGTTGACAACTAGAAATAATAAGAAGTCCTTAGAGTTTCAAGGGTTTTGCAGGGATAATTTGTTTTGCTGAATACTGTCCTCTCAAAGGCCAGCTGCTCTCAAGAATCAATTCATTTACATAGGTAAATCAGATAAGAATAAGGTAGTTCCTTCCTCTCTTATGTCCTTGCAGATACGAAAAGTTCAGAGGGATTTTCTGCCATATTTCCATCTCCCCTAAAACCACCACTGTTGCTGCCTTGGCTACCAAACAATCTAGATTTATATAGCACCTTACAATTTGCCATTTTTCTCTATCATTCACATTGTCTTATTAGATCTTTGCAACAACCTCAAGGCAGAAAAGATAATTCCAATTTTTAACAGGAAGAAAACTGAGACTCAGAAAAGTTGTGCCTCCTGCTCCATGACACAGATCTGATAATAGATGACCCAGGACATGAGGTCTTACCAAGTTTTCTGATGCACCATCAGGCTCTCCTTTTCCTGGGCTTCTCTGTATGAAAAAGACACCAAGTTCGGCATTTGTAGCATGCAGGCTCGTAGTAGTAGCCCTGCTGGCCACCTGTTTGGGGAAATAAAGTTTTTTTTTACAACACATGATACCTATTTATTGTAGCTGCTTTCACCCTATAATGGCATAGTTAAATACATGCAGCAGAGATTTTATGACCTGCAAAGTTACAAATGTTTACTATAGGACCCGTTACAGAAAAAGTTTGTTAAACACTGGCTAATAGACAGTTTGATTTATGTAACTTTGGTAATGTGATCTACTTAAGAACTTAAATGTGGGTGAAACCTACATTCAAATGATGATATTATTTATAATTATGATGTCTTAGAAGAGATTTCAGAACTCACTTAATCTGACCATTGCTCCAGTTGCCATGTAACGAAAAGGTATGGAAAATATTTTGTGATCTGTAAATCACTACCACAAATATAATTACAAATATCATAAGGCTTATTATTAGTGATATAAGAATACCTTCTATTGCAATTTTGCTTGACTATTTCCAGTGTTATAAATATGATGTTAATATATCATAAAATAACCCTTAAATTATTGGGCAGCTCTAATCCTTGAAAAGTTCTTTATATTGTCAAAAAAATATCCTTATGAAAATGTTTGCAAATCTTTCAGTAGTTGTAAAGAATGTATTTTTTGTTCAACTAAGTTTTTAAGTACTTAGAATAGTTAAGGTTCAGAAATAAACATGTTAATATATTCTGAGGATTAAATATGATAATATATATCAATGTGAGTTAAACTTCTCATTTTAAAGTTTAAAGATTAGGAATTAAACTGCAAATAAGCAGTAGGGCAAGAATTTCAATACAACTTATCTGGGAAAACAAAACTGAGATTTTACACATTTTGGCTTTCCTTCTATGCCATTTTCCATATCCATCAATTATCCACATTGGTGGGTGAAAATCTCTGGTTTTCTTCAAGTAGACCAAATAATAATCCTTGTTCTTATCTGGACACACCTTTGTCTATGCAACTTATTTGCTTTTCCATAATCACGAAAGCATAGAGCCTGCAGGTTTCATAGCCCTTTTCCGGCAGTTATAAGCATTTCCACATTTCAAATATTAGCTTTCTCATTTCCTATGTTATTTTTTAGAAAACAATTGATCAACTTTTGTATTTTGTTTTCATTTAATTCAGTAGTAGACCATCATATTCTCCCATTTCTTTGTTCTAACAACCACCTGTACCACCATCGCATCCGTGCTTGAGATGCTTCAGTAATACCTATTTCTTTCCAAAGTCATGAAATTCAAAATAGGCCTTATCTTTGAGCACATCTACAGCAAGGTCCTGGAATAGAGCCTTAAATGGATATTGGTTTCAGTTAGTTCTGACTCATAAATTCATTTCTTTCTAGACAAAAGGATAGTTCTATTGTGACATCATTTGAATAACTGCTCAGTAATGCTAGATATTCTATGGTTTGTTGGCTCATCTATTGGTCTGATATATATTTACTGAGTATCCTCCAGTATCCACACTCTGTAAGCCCTGGAGAAACTGGGATGAGCAAGTCCTTGTCCTTGCTCTCAAAGACCTTAATATTCGCTCTGATTGGTGAAATTAAATCCAAACTGAACTATCTACTGAAACTAAACTGTCAACCCTCTCTCAAAAGATTATTTCAACAAATGGAAAATTTGAAAAATATTAATAAGGGTATAATAACAATATTAACATTTATTGGGTACTTTTTATGTTCCAAGAACTGTTCTAAGACTTTATGTAAAATATTTTGTTTTTCATTGCAGTCACCCAATAAACTAATTACTGTTATAATCACTATTTCACAGATGAGGAAATCAGGGCAGGGAGAGGTTAAATAATATACTATATGTCTGTAAAGTACCTACAGAGTTTGTGAAGTATGCCATATCCTTGGCCAAATAAATCAGAATCTTTGGTGATATGGACCTGAGCATGACATTTAAAAAAAGAAGACCTTCCAGAGTTAAGATCTACTGTTCTCAAACCCCTTTCCCTCCCATCCTAAAAGGTTGATGGATTTTAGTTCTTTACAATAAATCTGCAGTTCTTTCTGGAGAAGAAAAACTATTCATTAAAGCTTTTATGTTCCATTGTAAATATAGTTGGGAACATGAGGTCATAATCAGGAGAACAAAGTTCTCCCTTCCTCGCTGCCATGATGGGGTAGGTATTTGACCTCAGACAAGCCAATTCTGCTTTTGTGGCACTCAGCTGCCTCTAGTCTAAAGACTTAATGGGAGCTTTTAAAAATGCAAAATTATGGACCTCATCACTTGGAATTCCGACATATTAGTCAGCAGAGACCAGATTATGTTTCAATGATATAAAATTCGAAAACTCAATGGAAATATTAAAAAATAAATAAATAAATAAAATCATCCCCTTGCAGTAAAAACTTTGTAGGATTTTGGGGGTAGATGGTGGTGGAAATGTGTTAAAATAGCACTGAAATCTGTGAGTATAACTTCATTGGTAGCCAAAAATAACAGGAAATGTTCCCTAAAAAGGCAATTATCAGAGTCCATGCCTCTTGTCTCTTGTGTTAAAGATCAGCTATTAATCATAGGAGGGAGATTACTGTGGTAATGTGGATAATATGGTCATTGCACAGTAATAGTGGGGAAAGTATTATTTTTAACCTCTTTATTAAAGTCTTCTCAGAGCCAGCCGTGGGGCATTGCCCTTTCATAAGGCAAGAATGTTTTTCAACATCAATAAAGTCTCTCAAGAGACAAGCTTCTGTTCTTTCTAAATAGCACTAAAAGAAGTGGTGCTAAGCAAGTTGACTTAAGAAGCAGGGAAGATTCAAAGAGGCAGATAGCAAAGAGTATTTCAGACAAAAAAATCATCATGTTCCAAAAACATGGCAGCAGACGTTATTAAGACAGTGGTGTAAGATATACTGGTGAGGACACCCTCTTAGAAATGGCAAAATAAGAGCAGAATGAACTTAATCAAAACTTTGAACGATGATCATGAACAACTTAACCAATAGTGAAATGGAAGAATATATATATTTTAAAAACCTACTTACATACATTGGAGGAGTGACAGGACAAACTTACTGCTCTGGGCCCCTCTTCCACTTTTGGATCCATGCAGCAGTTTGTACACTCCCAGCAGCTTGTCAGCCCAGACACATTCATGTACAAATTTCTGAGGCCTGATAGACAGATGGTGGTGGTTTGGTGGCCTGCACTCATTCCCAGCATGGGACTCTTAGGTCCTGGTTATTGGTTCACCTAAATGAAAATATTGAGGGTCTTTATACATTGACCCCAGCAGGCTCCAGGGAAAACAGACTCAGAGTGCAGGTCTGGGTCGCCTAACCTGGAAGTTACCAGCAGCAGAAAAACAATGTAGAAATGGGGAGCTGAGCCAAGAACCACAGAGCAGACCCATTGCTGAAAGCTGGAGTGATAAGGTAGAACAGAGTATCGGAGTGCAGCTAAGCTGACTGCAGCTGCTGAGGAGGAAAAAACTGTAAAAAACAAAAAACAAAAAAACAAACAAAGAAAACAGCCCAGAGCCCCAGGAGGAGGAGCTAAGAAGAGGATATCCTTTCTTGGAGTAGAAACAGTCACACAGATTAGGGAATTCTTGAAAGTTACTGCATGTGTGCAGAACAAGATGCAGAATCAGAGACACCTGAGAAAAATTGAACTGCTAGGTACAGGCTGTTTTTCAGGTTCAATCTAAATTGAGCTGAGCATTGAAGAAAAACTTCAACACAGAGCCAATCTGTACTAAAATCTTAGGTAAGAGAGAGAATCTGACTTTCCAAATTAACACATCAAAATAATCAAATGCCCAGACTCCAACAATTGATCACAAGATATATAAAGAAACAGGAAGAGATGACCCATTCAAAAGAATAAAAAACAGAGGAAACACAGATATTGGAATAAATAATCATAGATGTCAACTCTTCTGAATAAGTTCAATACACTAAAATAACTATAGACATAGAATGAAGGGAAGTCAAATTGATACATGAAAAAAGGAGGAAATATATATATATGAGGCACTGGGGATTGAGTCAGGGACCTCGTATGTGGGAAGTAAACGCTCAACCACTGAGCTACACATGCTCCCCAGGAAAAATATTTTTTAAATAGGAACCAAACAAAACTTTTGGGAATGAAGACCACAATAACAGAGATTAAAAATATGATAGAGGGATTCAATGGAAGGATTGAAGAGGCAGAAGAAAGAATCAGTGGACTAATTGATAGCTTAATTGAAATCATTCAATATGAGGAGAAGATAAAAAAAATAAAAATAATAAAGTGAGCAGAGGGTAAGGGACCTTGTGGACAAAAAGAAACTGTGTTACATAAGTCCCAGAAGGAGGAGAAAGGTGCAGAAAGAATATTTGAAGAAATAATGGCCTGAAATTTCCAAAGTTGACAAAAGACATGAATATACACATCCCAATAAACTCCAAACAAAATAAATCTAAATAGACCTTCTCTGAGACATATTAAAATGTCTCATATTAAAAATCTGTGAGCAGCAAGAGAGAAGCAACACATCACACACAAATGCTCTTCAATAAGATTAAGGACCAATTTCACATCAGAAACCATAGAAATGAAAAGTCAATGGGACAAAATATTTTAATAAGTACTAAAAAATAATAATTGACAGCCAAGAATTCTGTATATGGCAAAATTTCCTTCATAAATGAGGGAAAGTTTAGGACATCCCAGATAAACAAAAATTGAGGGAGTTTGTCACCAGTGGACCCACCCTACAAGAAATGCCAAAAGGAATTCTTCAGATTAAAAGGAAAATACACTAGATAGTAGTAGCTTGGAGATGTATGAGGAAAAAATATCTCCACTAAAGGCAACTGTATGGGTAAATACAAATGTCAATATTATTGTATTCTTAGTATGTATCTCTACTTTTTATTTCTTACATGATTTAGAATACAATTGCAAAGGAAAGAAACATATCTTTACATTATGAGCATTCAAAATATAAAGAGGTAATGTGTGACCAAAAAAAAAAAAAAAAAAAAACAAAACCTAAATAGGGGGAATGGAAGGATATAGGACCAGATTTTGCCTCCTTTTGAAGTTGAATTGGTATCATTTCAAATTAGTTGATTATAAATTTAGGATGTTAAAAATAAACTACATGGTAACCAAAAATTAGTGTTTAAAATATATATAAGTAGTAGTGTGAGGCTTTTATGGACCCCAGAAAAATCATGTCTGTAAAGCTAATCCATTTCTGTGGTTGTGAACCAATTGTAGGTGGGACCTTTTGATCAGGTTACATCACTTAAGGCACAGAGCAGGCCGTAATCCTCTTACTGGCATCATTTTTAAACAGGATGGATACAGAGGGAGAAACAAACAGAAGCTGAGGGGAAAAGCCAAAGGAGCAGAGATAAATCCAGAGGAAGACAGAAGCTGAAGTAATGAAACCTGGAAGACAAGGAAGAGACCAGCAGATGCTGCCATGTGCCTTGCCATGTTACAGAGGAGTCCAGGATCAATGGCAGCCAATCTTCAGTGAGAAAGCATCACCTGATGATGCCTTTTTGGACATTTTACTCAGCCTCAAAACTGTAAGCTTGCAATCAATTAAATCCTCCCTGTAAAAACTAACCCATTTCTGGTATATTGTCTTTCAGCAGCCAAGAACACTAAAACAATCTAGAAAATGAAATGAGAATGAAATAATCAGTTTCAATATAAATTATCAACTATAGACAAAAGAAGGCTGCAATGTAGGAAATGAGTGACAAAAATAATGTAAGATATAAAAAGAAATGAAAAAAAAATGGCTAAGTCCTGCCTTATCATTAATTATTCTCTATATAAATAGATTAAATACTCCAATAAACAACAAATCGGTAGATTGCAATAACAAAAAGCATGATCCAAGCATATGTTGTTTAAAAAAGACTAACTTTATGGGAGAGTGTAGTCTACAATGTGAACTATGGTCCATGCTTAATGGCAAAGCCCCAGGATGTGTTTATCAATTGCAATTAATGTGCAACACTAATGAAGGATGTTTATGTGGGAGGTTGTGGGAGGTTGTGAGAGGTGTGGGAGGTGGGGCATATGGGAAACCCTGTATTTTTTGTGTAACACTTATATAATCTATCTTTTTAAAAATATAATTAAAAAAATTTTAAAAACAATTTAAAAAATAAAAAAGAGTCCTTTTAGAACAAAAAACAAATGGGTGGAAAAGGAAAGGTTGGGAAAAATATTCCATGCATATAGTAACCAAAGAAAAGCTGGGGAAGCTATACTAATAGTGGATAACATAGACTTTAGGTCAAAAGCTATTACAGGAGAATATAAAAGGTACTATATATTAAAAATAATGGTAACTCTACCAAGAAGATATACAATTATAAACATATATTCATCACAGAGCACCAAAATACATAAAGGAAACATTGACAAAACTGAAGAAAGAAATAGTTCTAGAGTAATTGTTGAATACTTCCATATACCTCTTCAATAATGGATAAAACATCTAGACATAAGACCAGTAAGGAAATAATGATCTTGAACAGTACTATATGCAAACTTGACCCAAAAGACATATACAGAACACTAAACTGAACAACAACAGCATACACATTCCTTTCAAGTGCAAATGGATCCTTAACCAGAAGTGATCACATGTTAAGTCACAACTCAAGTCCCAACAAATTTAAAAAGATCTATATTGAACATGGCGTTAGTGTAGGAGGGCACACACTGCAAGCTCCCAGAGCAAGGCGGATTGTGGACGGGGTCCTGCCCAGGGGTTTGTGCTGTGCACGCGTGGAGAGAGAAGCTTGGGACATCTATCTGCGCGGATCGGCAGCATGGACCAAACGGTGGAGATTCGTGAGTTTTGAGGCTGCTGGTGGAGGTTGGCACAGGTGGCTGAGCCCCATGGTTAGGCGAAAAAAATAAAATTAAATAAAACGGCCATTTGGAGCCGCAGGCAAGGCGAAAAAGTTTTATTTTCTGGGGATCTGACTGCCTGGTGCCCCTTGGACCTTGTGTGAACAGAACAAATGAGCTAATCAGCAACCGGTGAACCGGAGGGGGGATTTTGGTCAGGAAACACAGCTGATTTCCCTAGCCACCCAGGGATAAGACCCGGGCCGCTGCGGAGCCAGGAAGGGACACTCCCCAAAAAAGGGAGGGTTCTGTTGGAAGACAGGGAAGGGTATTTTATATTTTTAGAACTCGATCTGGCTGCCTGCACCACCCCATAGCTTTGGATAGCAGATAAGCCGACCTGAAGCAGCATTAGGCTGAGAGTAGATGCGAATCTGCACTCAAATTGATTTACTGAGCAGCCTGGTGACGCTCGAGCTCGGCTCCAGAAGTGGCAGAATCCGCCGTCTTTAGCACTCCTCACTGACTAACATCAGAGCTTCAGCTAACCTGGGGAGTCCGGAAAGTGGGACATGCTTGATTAATTTCCACGGGCCCAGCTAGGGTCCCTTCCGTAAGGGGGTTGGTCTAGAGGAGGAATTATTTTGGGTCCTGCATTTGGCTAAAAAAATAAAAATTAAAAAAAAAAAAAAAAAGTGACATCACCTCAACAAATGAAAAATAAATTCTTTTTAATTTAGTTTAATAGCTAAAAGCTGCTTCAGGACCTGCATATAGAACCCTGTGGGGAAATTCATTGATAAACACAAGTAGGCAGGAAGGATCCACGTGGACCCTAGGGGAATCATTGACCCCCCTTAGCTCTGTTTGACTGATTGCCTGTGTGGATCTTTGGTTTCTCTCTGTTACTTTCTGGTCTATTGCTATTATTCCCGTTTTCCTCTCCCCTTCCTTTTTCCTTCTATTTTTTTTTTTTAATAGGTGCTGTCAGCTTGTCGCTTCTTTGCTGGGCTTCTTATTCAGTAATTTCCCACTTGCTGTATATATTGATTCTGTATTACAAACTATCGCTTATTCTTCCTGCATCTCTCTGCCTTCTGTTTTATGTTGTGGCTCTTAGAGACAACATTTTTTCATAGGCCCACAACTTAAGGGTGTCAAATTCTATCCCATCTATTTTGTTTTCTTCTTCTTCTTTTTTTTTTTTTTTATTTATTAGTATTAACTTTTTTTCCTTTCAGACCTTTCTTTACTATTTCTCTCCCTCCTCAAAATTCTAGCCTTCTAAATCACTATATATATATTCCTCCATTTGTTTTCCCAGTCCATTGTAGGAACTCCATATTTTTTCCTAGTACTCTACACTGCCTACACAAGTTAAATATTCATCTCATTAAGTCTCATTTTGCCCCTCTTCTAACTTTTATCAATGTTTCTATTATCTTTCTACCTTCCTTACATGTTTTGATTCCTCTGGCCCTAACCTTTTGCCTTCAAGGGAACATAGAAAGAAGCAAAAAATAAAATAAGAAGAAAAACTGCCAAAGAGAAAACTTAACTCACACGCAGAACCAACAGCTAAATAAAATTCTAGAGCATAGAGAAAAGCTAATCAACTGAACAAACCCATCAAGATAATATGATGACCAGAGGGCAACAGAAAA